>MKYO02022788.1:119537-203538 GCA_002013955.2 Citrus medica | reverse complement strand
CGGTTTACCGGATTTCAATTTCGGAAAGCCGGTTTCGGCTTTCTCCTTTTCTGCATACTAACCGGCCTGCCGGTTAGGAAATCCGGCAAGCCGGATTCGTGCCTTTTAAATTTGCTGAAGAAGGTTGTTCTCGGGTTCACAACCGGCCTACCGGTTATCCACAACCGACAAGCCGAATTGCTTCTTTCTACTCTCGGTTCGTTTCCAAATTTCCGGATTTGTTTTTCGGAAAGCCGCTTTCGGCTTTGTTCAAATCTGTCCACAAACCGGCTTGCCGGTTAGAAAATCCGGTAAACCGAATTTGAGCTCTTTAAACACTATTCATCATCTCCTAAGTTTCGGCAATCCGTTTCCATTATCTCTCTAAAAACCGTTTCTATTCTCTCTCTTTTTCTCTCCAAAATCCTCCATTTTCTATCATTTTCACTTCGGCATTCCATATCCGTTTCCACCTCCATCACCTCCATCCTCACCACCTGAGTAGTATTTTGTGCTTGTACTTGGCCACACCTACATTTTATTTACTGCATTGTGTGTTCTTTTATTTTCGATTCTATGGATGGTTGTTATGCTCTTCGGTTTATGTATTTTTTTTGGATTGTATGGACTTGTTATGACTATCTATGTTGATGTTATGGATTTTGTGTTGCTTGATCATTATGGATTATATGGATTTTCTTATGTTGTGATTTTGATGATTGATAGGGGGAGTCTTTATTCTTTTTGATGATGAAGGGGGAGAATGATTTAATATGTGTTATGAAAATATGCATGTATCTAGGGGGAGCATATATGCAGGGGGAGTTTTTTATTAAACTATTTTCAAATCATTTTTTAACTTGCATTGATTAAGGGGGAGCTCTTTCATAACAAAATTAAAGTTTTGAATGTGCTTTGTCATCATCAAAAAGGGGGAGATTGTTAGCCTATATGGCTATAAATATTGATTTTGATGATAACAAACCACATGTATTTTAAAAGCTTTGATAATGTTTTTAAAGTTTTCGGATTTGGACTTATTTGAAATTATTTAAATGTTTTTGGGGTCATTATATAATTTCACAAAGTTTGGGCAAAGTCATAATTTCAGAAAGTTTTGGGATTAACGAAGCATTACTTAAAAATTCTGAAATTGGACCTATTTGCAAAGTTTCATAACGTTTTGGGCCGTAGTACAGTTTTATAAAGTGTTGGGGTCAAACTGTAAATTTCGGGAAATGTTTTACTGTAGCAGTTACTGTAGCAAGCGGCTTACCGGATACTGATAAACGGCAGGCCGAATTCGGGCAGTAAGCACCAGAACGAAAACGGCTTACCGGATTCCAAATCCGGCAAGCCGGTTAGGCAAAATTTTGAATTTTGCCTTAACGGTAACATAAATCCGGCTTACCGGATTCCATTAAACGGCAAACCGGATAGCCCAGAATGTGAGTAACGGCTAGTTTTCGAGCTCAAGCTATAAGAACTCAAATCCAACTCATTTTGAAGCTCTCCAACAAGCAAAAACAAAAGGCACACGTGATATCTTGAGTGTTCAAATTTGCGAAATACAAACATTGAATCTTTTCTTGTTCTTCATCATTGTATATCTACTCATTGAGTGAGTTTCATTGTAATAATCATTTGTTCATCTCATTTGTGAGAATTTGAGTGTGTGAGACACTTGAGTGAAGAGATTGGGAGATAATCTCTTTGTTGTAAAGGTTTATTGACACCTCGAAGTCAATTGTAATTGTTGAAGCCTTGGAAAGGCTTGGATAGTGAAATCCTCGAGCTTGGATCGCTTGGAGGCGTGGACGTAGGCGGGGATTGCCGAACCACGTAAAAATTCGTGTGTTTGTTTCTCTTCTCCCTTACTCTTTAATTATTGTGCTATTATTGAACTTATTGTTTTCAATTATTGTTAAGACATTAGATTGCTTGTTGTGTGGATTTGTTAGGATAGATTTTAAAAATACAATTCACCCCCCCTCTTGAGTTGCACATTTGTATTTCAAATAATTGATCTCGTTGTTCGTTGAACGGAGAGTCTATAAGTTGTAACGCAAGTTGTGCCCGAACATTCTGTGAGTCATGCTGCGGAAATAATCATGCACTTTCATCATGTCAGTGGCCCAACAACAGTAGTAAAATCAACCAAGAAACCACATAAGGTAAATAAGGGAGCGGACTGTATACGATTTGTTGGTGATGATTGCAGGAGTATCTATAAATTTGATAATGTAAACTCCACAATCAAAACCGTTAGGTTGCCATGGAACTCCGTCCCCATGGGGCACTACAAATGACAAGAAACTCCAAGATACTGAATATGTAGCATCCACAACGCCATGAAGTATAGCATCCAACGAGTGTAACTATTTTCAAGTGCAAAAATACATCACCTGTATTAATAACACAATAGCCAAAAAACTAAACTCATCGTTTTTATAAAAAAATTAGTTGGACTTACAATACTATTCACTTGGATTTCTCGATCTTGTGTCCGTCGTGCATCCGGTAGTGGATCTCAGATCTCCGCTTGTTTGTCTTTAATTTTAACCAACAGCATAAACCAATGGTGGCCACCATCATGCATGGGAACAAAGATCTATTCAAGAACAACTTGGGGTCACTTTTATCATACATAATATCGATCGTAATGAAAAATCATTTCAACAAACACACACGCTACCTAATGGCACCGGTGCAGGTCATACATGTAACGTTTGGGAGGTAGCCTTGAATCCATCTAAATGTGCATTTGGCATTGTAGCAAATTGCTACATATTGATCACATCAAATTCACATAAAACACAACTGAAATTACCGTAGTTAATGATGAGAAAGAGGATATGAAAAAAAAAGATAGGAACGGATCAGTAACTGCATATCTTGTTGGTAGGAACCAGCTGATTGGTTGCCCGTGGCTTTTGCACGACTCACGTCATGTAAGGTAATCACTCATCATGCAAATAATCTAAACACAAGAACAATTATAATTGGTTTTATTAACTACAATTTCATCATTACAGTCAAATTACGAACAAACCTCATCGTCAAGTGATGCATCGGGCAAAAGTGATAACAAGCCTCGCCGAGTAATATCCTCATGACTTGATCGCACAATTATTTCACTGTTTATTAATCACATGATATATTAACAAAATCAAATAACTATGACAACATATTAAACGAAAAGAACTTGATGAGTGACCATGAAGGTATTGTTACTCTAGGCTAGCGCTTTTGTCAAATCCATACTGGAGCATCTTCAATTGATCGAGGGTCACCGGCTCATTCACGAAAAAAGGGCCCGCTCGATATTTTGGCTTTGGACCGCATGAGACTTGATCATATGGGGACAACTGGTACCACCCCGGCTTTTGATTTCTGTATGGCCGAGGAGGGCCTAAAGACAACGGATTAAAATTTTGCGGCTGTTGACATTTCTTCTCTTGTAGCGCGGAAGACTACATATTTATTCAAGACAAAGAAAGAAGAAAGATTAGACTAAATCATATATAGTTTAGACAAAAGTTAACAAATTATTACTCTATGTATACCTCATCTTGAAGTTCCAGCACCAATTTAGGCTTCATCACGTCTTGCAATACTTCTACCAACTTTTCTTTTAGGACATCCTCTTCATCAGTGGATGTGTTGAGGTACACAACTTTTCGTTCTTTAACTTCGATGGGCGTACGCTTTTCCCGTACTAGATCTGAAAGTGTGACAACTGCAGGGATAGGTGGGTGTATCTTCATATTCGGAGAGGAAAACATTGGACCATCAGTTGCCTCGGCACCAGTATATATAGGAGGTGATTGACTATCATCAGCGACATTCGCTCTTTCTTGATGAAAATATGCTCGTTCCAACTTTTCAACCTTTTTAGTAAGAGAATCTATTTTGAAGCTCATTCTTTGTAGTAAATCATTATTTCTTCTCATATGTTCCACCATTCTATCCATTACTACTAATATAGCATGAAATGGATGCTGCCTTGCAGCGTCAACATCGTCAATTTGTCCTTCACTTTGAGCACCTGATGACCGCAACTGATTTCTCGCATCGGAACCTGTATTAACTACAAATATCCATAAATAATGTATTCAATTTAATAACATAACTACAAAACACTATACAATTATGGAAGGGAACAAACCGCATTGCTCTCAAAGTCACCATACTTTTGTCGCCGCTTGAAGAATCTTTTTATTTCATTATCAGTCCGTACACTAAGAAGACATCCATTCTCCGCAACAGAAGAAAGCTGAAACTTAGTTGATGACGTGTAGAACAGCTGCAAACAACAACAAATTAATTAATACGGAAATAATGATCGATAATACCATAATCGTTTAACTAACGAGAATACAAATTACTAAATAAATCATACCATTAAAAATATAACGCATCCACTCATCGAGGAAATTTTATTTTCGTTGAACTTTGAAACTTCTTCCCATAAAAAATTAAAAGACCAACTGGCCCAATTTTTGTCGCGAATGTTACTTACGTCTTTTAAAGCATAAATGTATGATGAGCTGATGGATGTAGCTGTAGTTGGACACAAAATAGTTCGAATCGCAAATAGACTAAATAGAATACAGAAATCTTCATCTGCACAACTATTTGTCTTTAATTTTTCATCTAAACTACCTATTGGGATGGCTTTCTTTCCTGAGCAATACTTGGCTCATAAGTCAATAATTTCACTATCTTCACCACCAAGCACAATCGGTGTTCCTCTGTCACCAACACCCATCACGCTTGTAAATGTTTTCGGAGTAAGCTTGTATTCCATTCCATGGACTGTTATCGACCGCTTACCTACGTTACATTGCTTAACTAACAATCTACATAAATCTTGCCTAAGTCGCCCACATTTTAAACTTAACAAGCTTCCAAAACCAATTTCTCTCACAGCATCTTGCTGTTCAATAGATAACGAAGAAACAATGTTGGAGAACCGCAAAACACTACATCGAGATAGGTGATTGCCCTTATCAGAATTGTTCTCCACTGTTGGAATCGGTTCACTTAACAATCCACTGGCCAATCTCAAGTTCATTTCAGCTTTTTCATTATAACTGTTGATGAATTCGACTTTATCTTTCGCGCTGAGTTTCAACCATTTGTCACGTATACGCCCCTTAACCTACACTAAAAAAATATATATATTCATTGGTCAATCATCAACCAAACTATTAGTTAGTAGGCTGCAACATAGAAAAGTTGTCCACAAACCGTTTCATCCACCTTAACACCTTCCTCCTTTAACTTTTGGGATTCTATCTTGCTGTAGATAGAAAAATAATATCAAATATCAGTTCCTTATATGTCAATTAAAATTATTGCACTATCAAACTGAAATGACTACAAAATGTCAATAATAAAATTCAACAATGAATTAGTTTCTTACAAGTAATATATGTACGAATGCTTGCCCGGCCTCGGAGGATCCAACTTCTCAGACTGAATATTAATGTCATCTGCGACATTGGCCTTACGCTTACCCATTATACTGTGTACACTAAAAATTATGTCCCCTGTCAATACACACTGATAATGTCATCAAATTCTCTCCACGAATTCTAAATCCATGTAAATTATTACATTACCCAACAATACGCACTAATAAACTTACATGATAAAACCTGTCATTTTTAAATATGAGAGGCGAATAATTCTTCTTACCACATCAAATAAAACACTCAATCAACAAATATAATGATACCAAACAAAACCCATGATACCCATGTCTCATTACCGTAGGTGGACTGCAGAGATGGCCTGACAACGACTCAGAATGGGCTGACAGGAACTGAGTGGGTTGTGAATCTGTAACTGCAAATCCTTGCCGGCAATAGAGATCAACCTCCGCGTGTCTTCGCCGAATAGCGCCGTTGTTGGTGGCCCTGATGAGGCATCTTGTGAGGGACTGCAGGCGAGAGAGTGAATGATGAGGGAGAGGGAGAGAGAGAGGGAACCGTGAGGGTGATTGAAGAGGGAGAAGGAGTCGTGAGCCGTGAGTAAGGAGGGAGGGAAGAACAAATTGATTTCCCCCGTGAGGTGAGAGCCTTTTGTTTGTTTTTTTTCCCAACAAATATATATGCCTGGATTTGATGTGTGTTGAAGGGGTTTGGTGTGTGTTGAGACCGATTCTATAATTTTCAATTTTTTTTTAATTATTTATTGTTTAAATTCATTTATGGCCGTTGAATTCAATACATAAAACTTGCATGTATCTGATACATGCAGCATCAGCCATAATCTATTAATACCCTTTTATCTCCTCTTTTGTGCAGTACCTTTTTTTTTATTATTATATGGGACTATTGCTCAGATTACAACTCATATTACATGAGACTATAACTGATATTTACAAATCAGACAATTACTGGGACCAACTTACATCAATGCTAATGGAGCTCTGCCTAGATTTTAACCCTCACAAATATTCGAGGGATGTCTACTCCTCACACATGACTAAGGGAGAAGACTATATTCACTCAAATTAATTGAGAAAAGAAATACCCCCACAATACTTTTGTGGGGGTTCGAACTGCTGCCCTCCAACTTGAAGGGCAGCAGCCCTGACCACTCGGACCGAGCCGAGTGGTTTTGTACAGTACCTTTTATTTCCTCAATTAAAACATTTTCTTCTCTTTTTCTCTATTATTTATTTTTTTAAAATCCCCAAAAAAATTTCTTGAAAGCCAATCGCTTCCAGTAATGCTCTCATCTTGCTAATCTTTACTACTTTCCTTCTTTTTTGTCTCGTCTTTTTCCCAGGCTTCGTCAACCTTCCATTTTTAGTTAAAAATCATTTTTTTTCGTCCTTTCTCTTTTTCCTTTCTTCTCTCTTTTCTCTTTTTCCTTTCGTTTTTTTTTTCTTTTCTCTTTTTCCTTTCTCTCGGCCAGCCTTCTCATCTCGCGGTTCCCGGAAAAGACTTCTGATCGTCGTTGCGGTGATTCTCGGAGCCAGATTTGGATGGCATGCAGCGGTATTTCGTCCGACGGTTCGGCAAATAGCGTTTCTCCTTTCTCACGTCGTTTTCATTTTTTTTAGACGAAATCCCTAATGGGTTTCTTTTTTCCATTGACAGCCGCCATCCAGCTTCATCCTTCTAGCCATTTCCGGTGACTCTGTGGCTCCCCTTGGCGATTTTCCGGCAAACTGCGACTCCGCTTGGCAATTGTTGTCGGATCTACAACTTCTTTTGGCTATTTTCCAACAAACTACAGCTGCTCTTGGTGATTTTTCGGTGAGCCACAAACCTTTGGTGTTTTTCGGTGGTTCTTGATTATCTGGGGTAATTTTCAGCAGTGTGGGTGAGTTTCTTCTACTGTTTTTGTTATATATATATATATATATATTATTTGTATAAGTATATATAGGTATTTATATATGTTTACATGCATGTGTATACATGTGGGTATTTATTTATCTATGTGTGTACTCTTACTCATTGATCTTGGTGAATGTAGCTTTATCACTCCGTGTTTACAAATTCTGATTTGTGGAATTGGTGAGTTTGATGTGCCCTTTTTTCCATCTTTCCTTTTTTCTTGGTATATACATTGTTACACTATGTTGCATATTTTGAAAAAAAAATTCTTCATTCTTTATTTTTCATGTTTTTGGTTGTGGTTAATGGTTGATAAATGGTGTGGATGTATTTTTATGAACCTTGATCTAGTGGTATTTGACATAAAGATGTGGATTGAAGGGGACTCATGTGGTCAGAAGTAGTAGTGTAAATAGCCTTCGTACTGAATCTCCTTCCCATATTTCTTTAGTGAAGACGAAAAATCTTCTCCTAATGTCTCTAACAGTGGTAATCTATATCCTGGGTCTCCTCCCACTAGGGGTGTCTACCGCAGTAGACCACGCTTTTCCGGTACACCATCAACCCACCAATCTCAGAAAAAGGCTAAGCCATCTACCCATGTGACCCGAGTTCATTCCTCATACCGAATTCCTAGATCTCCCTCTGCTTCTATTTCAAAATCTAGTTATCTCCATTCACTATAAGCTAAGAGGGCTACTTTGGGTTACTTAGAACGAATTAAAGGCAGGCATAACATTCCTTCTTATGTCCAACTTAGGGTACCCCGTGTAGATGAGCAACCAAAATGCCCTTCAATTGATGAGATTGCCCTTCACATTGACCTCTTTGATGTAAGACTCCGCCTGCCTCTCCAACCTTCTTTTATGAGAATGTTCAGTTACTTGAGCATAGCTCTTAAGCAGCTATCTCTTCTAGGGTGGAGGACACACAAATTTGCAAGTATTATAGTCGGAAGTATTGGGGCATGATATTTATATTCGATATTTGAGGGGACTTTACCAATTTAAGAAGCCCAAAGGTCATGTTGTTGCTTATTTCTCTACCTCGAGTGTCTATGGCAATTTTATTAGAGGGGACCCTGTCTTGAAGAAGGGTTATAAATAAGGTAGGTTTGTTGCTGATGGTAAGTGGTGGGAGGATACCCCAGATGATAAAGACAGTAAGTGTTCCCCTCGTAGCTGAACATTATTTATTTTTATCCTAGTCCACTTGCATAAATGTTTTGCTAACCTCGGGTTCCCCATGGCTTTATAGATGTCACGTGGGTGAAAAGGTCATGCCCTATTCAGGAGGTGGGGAGAGAGGTGAGTAACTTTATGGAGAGGTTCCGAGCTGTACAGAGGGGTAGTGATGTGTTGAAGGAGAGCATGTTGGAGAGAGCGAGGCTAATTGACAGAGGTTTTTCATCTCTTTCTAGTGGCGAGTCATGTATGACTTTTAGGTGTTAAAGGGGTACCCTATTATTATCCATGTGACGAAGGTGCCCCGCGATCACCGTGTTTTACATTTAGCTTTGCTATTTTCTATTTCCCTTTGCTTTGTGTTCATATTGTTTAGTACTTGTCCAGCTGACTTCGTTTTCTCGTGTGTTAGGTGCAGATATAGAATCAACAGATGACGCTTTTGATGTTTTCTTCCAAGGGATGGTGGGTGTATCTTTCGGTACTTAGGATTTTGTGTTACCACAAAAGAATACTCGCTTCTTCATGGCCCTGGAGTAAAGGTGAAATCGCAAGGTACCTCTCAGACTAGATCATTCCCAAAAGAGAAAATTTGGGTTATTTTCCTTATTTCCTGATTATCTTCATGAGGGTGAACTAGATCTGATGTCCAACGAGAAGTTCTCATATCTAGCCCATTGTTTTTATTATTCTGCAGAGAACGTTACCCCTAAGATTGCCGCGGAGACAGATATGTTTAGTTTGAGTGAGCGCTATGGCCGAACACTTAAGGCTACTCAAGAAGTAAGTTCTTCCAGGGTACCTCGAGTATACTTTTTCTCATTCATTATTTATTTATTTATATAGTTATACACACACACACACACACACACACACATATATATAACACTCTTCAATAGTTGTAGGGGGCCTTTCTTCTAAGTCATTATCTTCCAGACTTTGATTCATTTGTCCTTGCCCAGTCAAAGGTTGAAAAATTGATGGGTGAGCTCTAAAGTCAACAATCTCTTGAGGAAAAGCTTGTTTAGGAAGTCAAGGCATTGAATGAATGCCTTGATGATCTGTCTGGAGAGAAAGCTCAGGTAGAAAGAGACTGTGACGAGCTAAGGGCCAAATACGGGATCAGTTGTCTCAATAAAAAAAGATGGCAGATGAGGCATTTTCCCTTATCATGATGGAGGTATAGAGCATGAATCCAGAAGTGCCGGTACCCTGGGTCAAGAGATACATTAACAAGGCAATTGAAGTGTAACATATGTATAAATTTAAAATAAGAATGAGGCGGTGATTAAGGATTTTGGCGGTTGAGGATTTTTAAAATAAAAGAAGAAGTTGGAAAAACAAAGCAAAAACAGACACATGCACGTGCGAGAGAAGCTACCAAGCCGACCCAACTACAAACCCGAAAACCCAACCCGACCCGACCCACGAACGTAACCCGGCCATATCTCACAATTTTGGCCACCACTTCGGCCAAGCAAGGTATCAATCGAAAGCTTGTGAGACGCTGGTCATACTTTAACTGTCATCTTCGTCGGAAATCGATTGGAACGCCGCCGTTTAAGGCTTGAAAAATCGCGGCCAAAACCCATCACAACCGCCATTGATCTTACTGGAATTTGACCACGCCACCACCTCAGTTTTGTTCCCCACGACTCCCTCTTCCATTTCCGACCATCCACTGCCGTCAGGGACATCGTTTTGCCGTTGATCGGCTGTTAAAGGACTTACGGCTTTGGGAGCTCGATTTAGAGCCATCGCCGCGCGTTGGAGGTCATCAACTCCACTATTGGACTCAACGTGGCTAGAACTTTTAGACTTGAGCTTCCCAGCCAGCGTTGACCAAATTCTGGTGACCGTTGACTGCCAAGGGCATCTAGGTAATTTCACAGTATGAGGGCAATTTTGTAATTTCTAAGCCTCTGGATATTCTAATAATTCCTAGAATTGAGGAATGGGTGTAATTACGATTCCGAGGGTAATTCGGTGATTTGCGATTTCAGAGTATTTTAATGATTTACGGACTTGAGGGCATTTTAGCAATTTTATCGACACGGGAGTCGTAAATTATGGATAGATGTTCGTTTCGAGTTTATTGTATAAATTTAGTTGTAATTCCGATTTACGAAAAATAATTATGTTGTTTCCTTGATTTAGGAGGATCCGCGAGCGAGAACCGGTCTGCAGACGTGGACAATAACCGAGCGTGAACACTGTCACTGTGAGTGGAATATACAAAATCTATTTTCATAGTTAATTATGATAGTAAAGCATGTTTGCGAAATAAGTATTTTAAATGTTCTGATTTAATGATTACCTCAAAATGAATTTTATTAACGCATTGATATTTTATTAAAATGTTTGGTTAATGATTTTGCGTATTGGCTTTGAATAAGCATATTAGTATTTTAAAGATAAGAAAAATGGATTCAAATGTGGTATGATTTAAAGTATGGTTTAAAGGAATGTGAATATGAGTGATTATTTTTTAAATCATTAGACAATACCTTTCCCCTTCAGATACAGTGATACAAATGTGATGAGATAGAGGCCTTTGGGGCCCGTCTGAACACACATAGAGGCTTTGAGCCGTGTGTTTGGGCGATTCTTCCTTTTGGGGGCATATGCATACGGTATGATGATTACATAGATACACATATAAGATACAGACAGATATTGAGATACAGATGATATAGATGAGATACAAGCCTTTGGGGCCCGTCTGAGTACACAGAGGCTTTGGGTCGTGTGCTTGGGCGCTTTTGTCCTTTGGGGACTACATTATCCATGCACATATATGATGAGATATGAGATGGTATTTCCCTGTCTATCCGTGTAGCTCCAGGGCATGATGGTATCCATATAGTACGTCATTACCCGTCCGTTGAGGTCTAGATACGACGAGATTATTTCCCTGGGTACTCGTTTGGTGATGATTTTCAAATTTGTATATTATATATGATATTGTGATATGATTTCCATGGTTAGTAATCTGATTTAAATGTTAAATTATTTATTACTGGTTTTTCGCATATGGTTTGATGAAATCGTGTTTGGAAATGATATGATTATTTCTTTTAAAATACGAATTAATTTTCAAAAACTACTATTCACTCACTGATTTCACTAAGTTTTAAATTCACCTCGTTTTTATTATATTTTTCTCCCCACCAGGAGGTTGCAGGTACACCAGACCGACCCAGTGACTGTAAAATTACGTTGAGTCTTGGCCACGTGATGGTGTTAGAAGATATAGATGATTTTGTTAGGACATATCAGTTATCTTGTCCTTTTGGGATTGTATAATTTTTTTATATTATTCTTTTGAGATTAAGAATAAACTGAGATATTAATATTAGTTATAATATTATCTTTTGAGACTTTGGAGATATCTTGAGTAAAACTCAGTATTTTGGTTGAGGATGTTAATAATTGGAGTTGTTGTATATTGAATTATATTGGGAGTGATATTCATATTTGTAGATTGAGAGTGTTATATTTATAAAGGAGATTATTAAATTTTTGGCAGAATCTTTATTAATAGAATTATTGTCAAGTTCGTTTTGATGAGACTAGATTGACTCGCCTGGAAGGGATTCAGGGCAGGTCGTTTCATGAGACAGAAAGAAACCTTCCACTACCCAATCGGGTAGTCCATTCAGGTACCTGGGTACCCAACATACCCCTACAAATGCTTGCCTTAGATGCTCCTGCATGGGCTGCTCATATTTAGGTACCTCGGAGTCTTCTGCTGACCACCATTTGAAGAAGGATGTTGGGGATGATGTACCCCTTTTAGTGTAGTTATTACTTTGTGCTGTTGTTTTTCTTGGGCTCCCCACATTCTGCACTTGGAACTTATTTCTTTCTTTTGATATTTTTGGGATATTTTGCATTGCTTGGATGTCTCTACTCTTGTGATACTGTGCTATTAAGCCCCTTGTTTTGTATTTGCATGTAGTAGTATTTTACATCTTTGTTACTCTACATCTAAGCACTTGGCTAAGCTGTTATTTTGTAAATTTTCGGAGTACCTCGCATTATATTTGACAAATTCTTCTCTGAAAGGAGTACCTAAGATACCCAACAAAGAGATCATATTAGGCGTCTAATGGCTCACGTAGACACATTTGCTGCATGTCTTTTTTGAAAATTATGTTGAATCTCAACAAATGGATAATCAAAGCATCATCATAACATTTTGATTATAATTAAGAGTATGCAGTTGGTGCACCAAATTTATTTCTTGCTCTTTTGAAGCTTTCCCCAAAATTTTGAATTGCCTATTCTCCATTGGTGTGTGCAATTTATAATGCTATGAGTGTCAATGTACAAGTGTACACAACAAATAATATATTGATGAGTACTTAAATCGTTTCCACAGGGATTGATGTTATCAGATTTGTTACAGCAACCTTAACAATGTAGTCTTATTCTAAATTAAAATAAGACAATCTATGAAACTAATAAACTAATTAAAAAAATGCAATAAAGAAAATTATCTTATCAAACACAAGTATTAATGTAACGCTCACTTTTATTTTTATTTTTTCTCTTTTACCCTTATTAACTTGAGTAGGATAGTTATTATTGAGTGTTTGTGTGTGAGTAAAATTTATCAAATTGCTTTAAATAAGTTACGTACGTTATTAGTTTTTATAAAAAAAAATATTTATTAATTACCAAGTATTTAAGAGGAAGCCATCTTTTTAAGAAGCCGTCTTTTATTTTTTTACACCATTACAAACCCTAGAAAAAAAAAAGAAAGAAAAATAAGTTTTTGTAGAAGGAAAAGAAAGTTTTATAACTTCTTTTCTTAGTGTTTGCCTTAAGGTATTAAGTATTTCTTTGACTTATATGATTTATTTTTATGAATTGTTTTCCTTTAATTACTTGTAGTATGATTTGCGTAATATATGTGTGTTTGTGATGTTGTGAAGATATAAACAGTCTCTATTCCTTGCTTGAAATCGTTTTCTTTACTTAGAATCACGTGAATATGCTTACATATCATCGAACTAGACATCCTAAGATTTCCATTGATAGGTCTTGTGTTGAAATCGTCAGAGTATGCAAATTGTTATGGGTTTTCGAAGTTGGGTTACTGGTGCTTGAAAATTCTGACTTTCAGCAGCGTTTTTCACTTTTGGAAATTTTTCCGTAAGGTTACACATCCTTACAAATTATGATGATTTTTTTTATTCATATATCTATGTCTAATATAATTGCATGTTTAATTTCGTAATTTTATTCATTGTGGTTAAATTATTAAAAATTGAAACATGCGACTATTGCAGATCTAGAAACTGTTTTCCAAAAGTAGCAGAAGCTGATACATGTAATAGTTTGGGCTAATTTATGAATATTACATGCCATGTTAGGATTTTATAATGAAATTTCAATCTTTCCTTCGTCTTTAAAAAACTGGAATCGCGGTTTTTGGGCATGTAAAATAAAAGATGTGAAATTTTGAAATTCTGTTTTCAAATCTGGAATTTTCTGGATAGGTTAAATGTTCTTGGAAATAAAACGCTTTTAAAACAGTTTCAGGTGTCCAAAAATTATGAATTTTAATTATATGCTTTCTGAATATGTATTCTGTAATTGGAAAAAAGAAACATATTATTTCAAGTACTAAAGAATATTTCATGAATTTACTAAGTGATAAAGGTCTAACTTGGTCAATGCTGGACAGTTTTGTTACTCTTGTGAAATGTCAATATTTTGGTTTGATTTTCATAGTACCTCTATAAATTTTCATGGTTTTCCAACATGTCTATAGGTTATTAAAAATCAGCATGTGTAAGATACTCATACTTATGTCTAGAATATGAGTAAGTATTGAGCTAGTATAAGTGCCTATGAATTAAGGATGATTGGAATTATGTTTAAGGTTAGAGATGATATTGATAAAGATATTTTTATAATGATTATAGGATGTGGGTTAACTTGTTGGTTTGTTCTTAAGGTATTGAGTTGATTTCTGTGAATCGAGGTAAGTAGATTCATGCATGATGTGTTTTATAATAAATGCAATTTATGTTATAAGAATTATGTTTAAATGGAAGTTTTTACAAAACTGATTTCTAAAATATTTAAATGAATTTTTCAAAATAAAAACACTTTTAAATGAATTTATATAAATGTATTTTAAAATAATTTTTTCTTAAGAAATTCGTTTTCTCAAAACAAATGTTTTCTTAAAGAATTTTCTAAAAGAATTAAATGTTCAAAGAAAAGTTCTTAAATGCTTTAAAAGACTTTAAATGTTATTTATAAAAAGATGTAAGGTGGATTCAAAAATGTTTTGGCTCATAGTCCGTAGTAATGTATATGATGTTAATGTTATGATGTTATGAAATGCTATGGCCAGCTTGCTGGTATGATGATGGTATTGTGCACAAGGATGTTATGAACAATGTGGGGTATAGTACTCAGAATGAAGAACAATGCGGGGTATAACACCCTAAATGATGAATGATGAATGATGATGACTACGACTCATGAGCTACCAATGTTTATGTTTTAATATTTTTATGAATGTTTTATTGTTTTTAATGCGTTTACATGAATCCACCCCTTATGTTAAATAAAGATGTTGTTATAAAATGTTTAAAGGTAAAATGACAAGGTTTTCAAATATTGCGTATGGATTTACTTACCGAGTTGACGGCTCACCCCTCGTCTCTAATATTTTGCAAATTGATTAGAGATGTGACTTGGGTTCTTAGATGGAGAATTTTCTTAGCGGATCTTTGGAGTTACTTTAAAGATTAAATTTAGCTAGACTTTTTATTTTAGATTAGAGACTTTTCTTTGGAGACTTTATTTCAGATGTTTTATGTAAGGACTCAATTGGAATATGAATAATGATTGTCTATCTTAAGATTTATTAATAAGAATAAATGATGTGAGGTCTCATTTCAAATTTTACCCTTGTGTTTTCATGGGTAATTTTTAGGGTGTTACAATTAATTCAATGAGAATAAAATAGTTGAGTGAATAAACTCACTTAATGGCATTGACTATTTTTCAATTACAGTACCGTTGTTAGAACATCTACTACAACATTAGGCAGAATCTCTCATGCATCCTCAGTTGTTACTTGTTGGATATTTTATATCTAATGCAACCTAATAGTGACCAATTATTACGCCAACATTAAATGTAGTATTAAAATATCTAGATTCCATTTACCCTACAAGGTGAATCCCTATATCTAATTCATTACTAATTTTGAATCAAGCATGACCTTAATCAAATTGAGATTACTCAACTTGGGAAACCCAATCTAAAACCAAGTATTATCTTAATGAGATCCACTAAGTCAGACATTTTTTAGGCTCTCTCTTAACTAGTATCTCTAAATGGGTGTACAACCGAAATAGAGAATTAAATTAAGCACAATTAAGACAAATTGCTATAGCAAACACAGAGCATTGTGCGAATACCCGTCAAACATCCAGTAAGTTCGTTTATTACTTAACTAAAATCAAATTGAGTTCATGATTTGTGATAAAATAGTAAAGAAAATAGTTTCAACCATAAAATACATCCCCATAAATATATAGAAAACAAGAAGATAATAAGAAGAACTGATTTTTGTTTGATCTATGTGATTTCTCCTCTGTCAGCCTTGAATCTATCTCTCGATTCCTATTTTTGTTTTGTTTTTCTCTGTGGTTTTTTTCCTTAAGTGACAACTCTCTCTTTTTTCTTTGCATGTGTGCTCATTTTTTAACTTAGAATTAGGGCAACCGAAGGTCTAGGGCGCATATCTTCCATTTTTAGAAACTTAAAATCGCAATCTTCTAGTTATCTCACACGAAATCTCCTATGTCAATGCTCCAGGATTGCTACAGCAACGGCTCCAGCATCTTTATTGTTTCTTATTTGTTTTAATTCTTCTATAGCCAAGTTGTTTCTTTGTCTCTGCAAGTTTTTTGCGGCAGCATTCCTTCCTTAAAATTTAAGCTTCCGGTCACCTATAATTATGCATATGATCTAAGTACACAAATTATTCTAAAACAAACTAAATTTCTTAAAAATAAACTAAGATGGATGTTCATGCAAAATATAACTATAATACAATAAAAACACATCATTTACTATCTAAGTACTACTAAGTTAAGTCTAAAAGTGTCATGATAACTGTCATTTCATAGAGTTTATCGTTTACTATGCTCAATTAAGAGAATGGAGGTGTGGGTGTACGCATACCTAAATGGAACATCATGACACTACAGTATACTAGCTTTACTTTACCCTCGGGTCATCTTTGACCCTCTTTCTCTTTATTTAGGCAGCCTTATCATGCTCCTGCTGAAAGGCTACTAATGGCATGTTTATTCCCCTTTTGCTTATTTTGGTCTTAAGTAGATCGTCACAATCTGGGTAGGTCAGGTACCCCAGCTGGTCCTGTCACAATCATAATTGACAAGTATATGGCAAAAGTTACACATCATCAAATATGAAGTCAAATTAATGGCGAGAATTGAATATTACCCACATTTTACGATTGAAAAGGCGAATAATAAAAAGAAGAACGCACATCATAATGTTGAGAAGAAAATGCATTCATAGATTACGAAAGTATTGATCAATACATGACTCAGCTCTGTTATCCTAAGGAGAATAAAGGATCGTAAGACCTCCTACTCTTTTCATTTGTGGGACTCAAGGAATTCTAAAATTGCAACTGACCACCACAAGGTATCTGGGGTAATCTATGTGGCTTACCACATACACAAGCATTAGATTGCGCTTCATGCTGGGGTACTTTTTCATTGGCTTTGGTAGTCGGAGTAGGCCATTATCTTGAATCTAGTAAAAGATCGGGGGAACGATTCAACAGATCGTGGGATTCGTACCGAAGTTTAAGTAGTGGCTCTCGTTGTTCCGGCGACGATGATCTAGGAAAATGGGGTACCGTAGAAGCACCAAGAGTGTTGTACCCTCGTTTGCGTGGGATAACATGTGGCGGGCTTTGTACTTAAGGTTCCCTTGGTGCTGGGGCTTCCGTCTTCTTGGGTTTCTTTTTACTTTTCATGATTTCGGCCTTGTCTTCTTGCCACTTTAAATGGTATTTCTCATACCTCTTAACATGTTGTAAGGCTCGGGAACGGAGATGCTTCTTTTGAAAAGAACGCCATAAATTACCCAACCGCAAATTCTTCTCAAAGTGCGTCAATATGTATTGATGTCCAAATACTCCGGTTCGTATAAACTCTTAATAGAAATGACTCACATACTCCGTCAAAGGTTCGGATTCCCCTTACTTGAAGAATGCAAGTTTGGAGGCTTCCCTATCTTGAGTGGAACATAGAAAAACTCTTAAGTGAATTCAAATAATAACTGGTGTAGGGAGGATATACTACCTACCTTCAACGATTGAAACCATGATTTCGTGGGGCTTGTAAACGTGTGTATAAACATCTTACAAATGACATTCTCATCAATACCCTTGATAAGCAGTTGGTCATGGTATAGCTCAGCATGCTCCGAGGGATTAGTGGTACCCGAATATTAGGGTATCTGGGGCATGGTGAAAGCTTCCAGGAAAGTCGTCGTCCAAATCTCCAAGGTGAATGGCGAGTGGTAGGTCATTGGCATTGAAGCACTAGTAATGTTTTGCTTTTCAAAAAGGAGTTTCACTTGGGCTTCTAGATGCTTCATTTTTTTTCCACTACTCTAGGGGGTACCTTAGGAGCCCCTGATAATGTCGCTGCCATTTGAGAAGTCCTTTTGACACTTAACTTGTCTTAGAGATCCTCATGGGCTCCTTTTACGCGCTTAGTACACTGGCTGCTGAGGGAATAGTAAGAGGCAGTGGAGCGTTCGTCTTGAGAACCCATGGTTCGGAACTTAGAGCGAGTACATGACAGCCCGTGTATTGGCCTACTGGCCTTAGGTACCTCAACCCTTAACATGATTTGTTGGTCTGTTTACGGTGGTAAAGCATCTAGGGTCGCTGGTGGAGGTGACTTTTCGGATACCCAAGATCCACTACCCTAAGAATTGTATGAGTGAGATCCTCAAAATGCTTGTGAGAGATGGGTTCTTCATCTTGGCGAATACCAATCGATTGTTTGACAAACTTGCCTTTGCTAAACCGGGCTACTCTCCTTATGGGATCACTACCTTCATCACTGCTGTCATCTTCCATCCTTGTAAGATCTGCCATTAGAGCCTCAGAAAGTATGTCGAGTGCCATGTTTTATAGTACACACAACAACTAGCTTGATAAATTATTGTAGAGTCATTTTGTTGTGCACCCCTTGCATGGCGCCAATTGATTTAGACAAATTTTAGATGCAAAGATGAAGAGAGAAACCTATCTAGAATTATAGATTTATTTTTTGCGTAACCAGAGTACCATACTAGATCGTTGTGTGCGATATTTTTAAGATTCAAATGAGGTAGGGAGAGTAGGAGGATGATGATGACATCAAGAGTTCGAAATCTTCAAAGGAGGTCCTTTGAGATAAGCTTTTAACTTGCAAAACAATGAAAAAGAGTTTAAAGGTGGAGTCGGGATGGCCCGACATCCACACTCCGATGCTAAAGTCAACTACTCAAGCTTTTTTATAGTGGTAATAGCTTGCCAGCCTTTTTTGTGTTTTTTTGTGGAGTGTGTGTGTGATGTTGAATGATGAAAGTATAACTTAGACGCCTTTATATATGGAGTACATTGGCTACCGTATGGCACATTTCTAATGGTTATTGGTTGTCATTTTCCAGGCTTTTTTTGTCCTGTTATCTTGTTTATAATTTTTGGGCCGTTAGAAACATGCTTGGGGAGCAAGAAGACATTCATGGCATAATTTATCCTTTTGAACACGTGGTGTACTCTGGAGAGTGGTCCAAGATACCTCAGCATAGGTTGTCTGGCAGCGCTGCTGAGGACAACTGTCCTTGGTACAGTGGAGATATTTCTCATGCTTGACTTTTTAGAGACTTTTTTATGCGTAACTTAGCAAGTGTACTAGTCGACACAAGTAATATAATAAATAGTAGAGTATCGTCCCACAGAGATTGTATATCCTATTAGCTACCGAAATGTTTCTAACCCTAATTTATTTGAACAAGCGAATAAGCGAATTTAGATTAAAATAAAATAAAATAATTAAAAATTAAATAAAGATGCATGAAGTAATAGAAAATACCAAGAGATTAAAACACTAGGACATCTGATTTCACCATAACCAATCCAATTTAATCCTCCATCTATACTATTAAAGTTTATTACCCATGTTGACAATGAATTTCCCTAATCTATTCAATATCCTCTCTTTAGTAATATCAAAAATATATCTACATATCAACCCACTATATCTCTATGTGAATTTAAATATGCAAAGATTCATTGAGCTCTATGGAAATTCTTAGATAAAACTGCACGAATCAGGTTGGCACATTTCTGTCTTTTGTTCAATTCATGGCATCCATTACACAGAGAAAAAATACATAAATCTCCTATCGATCTCATTATGTATCCTTAAATCATTTAAATATTGGCTAAATATTTAAAAGCATTAAATACAATAATGAACACTCAACCATGGAATAATAAATTAAAAATAACACAGATTTATAGAATTAAATCTTCATAGTTAGGCTACATCGTAACCATAATAAAATAAATTAGTTCATGGGAATATAAAGAGAATTCATGAATTTAATTGGAAACATTCAAGTAAGATAATAGAGAAGAAAGAAAGAAAAACTCAGGAAGCTATCTCTCTCGAATCCCTGCAATTGACTTCTCCAAATTGTTGCTCCGAGATTTGCAGCAACTTCTCTTGTTCTTTTCTTGCTCTCGATTTTTCTCTATTTGTGCGGATGCCTTCTTCTATTTGATCCTCAACTTCTCAAATTGTGCGGCTTCCGAATTCTTAAATCAAAAGGATTTAAAATGAAACAAACTAGCCCACTTTCGAAGCCCATGCACGCTTAACTCGTAAATTTTAATTGGCCAATTTGCAGCCAAAACCCATCACGTGAATCATTTAAATTGCTATTTGCCAATTAATTCTTTAATGCTCCCCACGTGCTTGCCATATTTGTCAACCAAAAATTCAAAGTTTCGTTATTTGGCTTTTTATTTTTCCCATTTGCTTTAATATTATTTTCATTATACTCTAATTTATTTCCTCTTTAAATTTTTTTTCTCACGAATATTCCCAATATTCCTACAATGACAAAATATAAAAATTAATCTAATAAAATATAATTTAACATAAAATTAAATTATGGAAGCATTAAAATAATAGATAAATTATGAGCACATCACTTTTCCTTAATCGTTTCGCATCTGATCTGGGGTACCCCTCATACCTTATTAATCTCCAAGCGTATCTGATGTATGTTGGGTACCTCAATATAGATAAGGTATCTGGGGTACCCAAGGTTGTGGTATAGATCAGGAACCCAAGGTAGCTTAGTTTTTGGCATAGGTCAGGTACTCCGGCTACCCAAGTTTATGGTATAGGTCAGGTACCTCGGGATCCTAACTTAAAGAGGAGATCAGGTACCTTAGGTGTGTACAGTGATCGTTTAGAGCCATGGCAGCCCTCGTCGACACATGGTGCTTTACTATAATTTTTTCTATTTCTCCCTAAACAATGATTATTTACAAAATTAAGAGTATTTATGTGACCATTTAAACAAATCTTGATAGTGTAAGTAGCCTTTTTTTTTTACTTTATTTCACAAAATGTAAATCAAAATAATATCGGGGCTTTATCATGTTTCATACACACACACACACACATATAGACATATATACACACACACGCGCTTGCATTAAGGAACAAGTATTATTATAAATTGTTGCTACTCATGAATATTAGGATATTATTAAAATTGCTTTAGAAATTGAATTATGAATCAAGAGACAAAAAGCAAGCCTTGAAGAGATTTGAATGAGTGCAAAAGCATCTCCAGAGCTAAAGAAGAAAAGAACAAGAGTTTGATAGATTCATTATGAGAAAACTACAACATTAGAGTTAATTATCGGAACATTGTCATATTATTAACTCCTCATCAAATGATTCTAATCTCAAAAAACAACATTCTTATGCCAATATAGATCACAACTTGCCAATTGAAGAATATATCATGCTTGATTCTAAAGTTGTTGAAGATATATTGATTATTTATGATTCAACCAGTACACTCATAAATGACAGAGTATCCAAAATTTTGAAGTTAGAGATGTAAATGTAGAAGAGCATGAAAGACTATGAGTGTGAGCTCTAAGATGCACTCTTACTTCAAGTTTCATCCTCCAAATTATCTTTTATTTTTAGCAAAACTCGAGAACTAGTTTTTTTTTTTTAAAAAAAGGAGGATACTAATGTAGGAATCATTTAGGATAGAATATATTAGGAATCCTAAATTTTGAGCCAAATGTTGTTTTAGTAGGCTTATTTGAGTCATATTTGGCTCATCTAAATATTTTAGATTATTTCTTTTATTTGAGAAGGATTAAGAATAAGTTAACTACTAATATATATAGACTTCTAATTCATAATTTTTTGTAATATTTTTAAGTTTTTCATCAATAATATTCAGTATTTGTTTCAATTGAGATATTTTCTTTCTTGTGAGACTCTTCTTTCTAAAGATTAAAAAATATAGCCTAAAATGACATCTATTATTGCTTTGGCACCACATCATGCTGAAAACATATGAGTGATTGTGCAAGAAATTAGTTGAGGCCGGCTATTTCCCCCCCCCCCCCCCCCCCCCCCCATTAGGCTCCTACTATGGTGGTTGATCAAGTTGGCCATTTTTGTAGCTTGGTGCTTTTTCAGCGTCTTGTACACCTCTAAACCTTCTTCTTGCTTCACTCTCTCTACAATAATACAGTCGCACTTCCTAGTGACACTCTCCATCCATATGGGTGCAATTTTGAAGTACCATATATAATTAATCAACGTTGCAACTAGAATACCAATTGTGACAAATAATTGAAAGCAAACGTTTAGGCTTCCTCTGTATTTTGCTGGCGCAATTTTTGATATCAATAATTGCACTGCCTTTAGAGTATTCATTTGAACATTAAATAATTACTAAAATATACCACGATAATTGAAAATGCACCAATTGATGAAAGATGTATGTGACACTTTACTATGTTATTGATGAAAGATGTATGTGACACTTTACTATGTTATTTGCCCGGTTATCAGATCCAACACCAAGGCCAGGAAGAATTCTTATTAACATGCCTAAATTCTGCGAACCCAATTTAATATGGTCTAACAAGAAAGAAAGAAGAGACTCCTCGCATTTGTAGCCCAACTTTTTGCAAAAAAAATAAAAAATAAAAAAAAAATAGAGGCAAAAATTACAAAGATTGATAAGATAATTATCCCAAACATTAAGGTTTAAAAAACAATTTACCCCCATACAACTTAATATGATTTTTTTTTCTTTTGACTCAACTTAATATGAATTCAGTTTCAAAGAAAGACGGTAAAAATCAAAAGCACATTGAGTAATTTTTGTTTATATTTGATTATTCTTCCAAGAATATTTTATTTGAATTTCTGATATAAATGCAATAAGATCACACCAAGTTATTTCAATAAAAACCCGTAGTATTTTTTGCAGTAGTATCATTTCTCCTACATTACTTACAATTAAGAACAAATAGTGCACAACCATGGGTCTCAACTTCTGTTGACACAGACTTTTGCATCATTCCAAAGTCTTTTCCACTCCAAATTTCAGTCCCTTTACAAGAAGGATTCAATTTCCACCCAGGAAGTGCCTTGCCCAGGTCTGCTATTTCGGCAGAAATTGCCGTCTTTGCATTGTGCAGATTGAAGAATGCAAGGTAAATTTCTCCTTGTCTTCCAGTTGCAATCCAAGAACGAACTCCAGTCGCATTAGCTCCAGCGCTAGGTCCAGTAGCTCCCTCCTTTCCTCCATTAATATAAGGAAACTCCTTATTGTTTGAGCTATAATGGTCAATCTCCAAAATAGTAGGATTTGTAATCAGACCATAAGTTGTATCATCAAGCTTTCTAACATCTCCTCCAAACATAAGAGGAGATTTGGCCATAGCCCACAATGTCATCTGAGTTTTTTGCTCATCCAGAGTAAGTTTACAAGCTCTGTATGGACCTTGAGTTGAATTTGCATCAGTAAGCCACCCCAGTGGCAACATATCCAAATCAGGCCATGACCTCCCCTTCAAGCCCCGGGAGCCTATCATATTAGCAGAAGCGAAGTCCCTTGCAACACTGAAATGGGCAGCAACATCTGGCCAACTATCCCAATCATCCCCAGTTACCCTGTACATGTTGGCTAAGCCATTAATTTTTTGTGCCATATCTGGTGCTGCACTTGTTCCCGGAGACAAAGAATAGATAATTGGACGGTTGTGTTGCCCCTTGAAAACCTCTGACACAACGGATATTTCACCTTCATCCAAGTCATCACCAAATGCACAATCATGTTTTACAAAATCAACACCCCAGTCGACATACTGTTTATGCAGTGACCTCAGGAAAGCTCTGCCAGCTCCCAACTTTGTATTAACGGCCACAAAGCCATGCGGCATCCATGCACATGGCTTTTCCTTGATGGCTATATCTTGCGCCCGCCATTGGCGACCTGCCTCCGTATAGGGACCTTTCTTGTCATAGTCATAGATAAGGGTATTAGCATTAACAGCCTGGTTACTAATTCCTTTCATCACATGAATCCCAAACTTCAAACCCATATCATGTACTTTCTTTGCTACTTCTGTAAACCCTTTCCCACCTTTTGAAGATGGCCATCTATCAGGATCAGGCACCATTCTCCCCCATTCATCGATCAAATCCATTCCTTCAGAATCTATATGTGCATCTTTCACTTTCTTTCTATACCAGAGATAATCCACCACGACATACTCATATCCATGAGGAAGAAGACGCTTAGCAACAATATCGGCACTTTGCAAGAAATCTTGTTCCGAAATGATCCAGCAAAATGAATCATATGAGTTCCAACCTCTTGGAGGTAAGATAGCATGTTCTGTCTCTCTGCCATCTGCATTTGCGGATGCTATCCGGTAAAGGAATAGGCTAGAGAAGAAACAAAGATTTCTCAATGCAAAGAGCTTCATTGTTACATGTTCATCAGGTTTCAATTCTCTCTCTCTCTCTCTCTCTCTCTCTCTCTCTCTCTCTATAGAGAGGTATTTACAGATTCAAAAGATGAGAAATTCCAGACAAAGATGAGGCAATCCGAACCTTTTATCTATTTTTGGGCTAATCATTTCATAAGGATCGCATTCGTATCCTTAAAATATGATCTTGAAGCTTCTCAATTTAGTCAAGTATGAGCTAATATCTTTGTCATTATCTCAATGTAACTATTGCAAATTATTGCCGTTAGAGTGTTCCAAATATGGAAAAAAAAATCCGCAAATTATATTCCTTTTATGCTATCGGCCTTCTTGTATAAGTTGACCATCGAATCACATGAATAATATGAGAGTGAATTTATGTTTCCTATCTATATTTGTCTATGTAAAGTTTTCATCATTGACTGCTAAAAACATTTGCTAGCACTTTACAGACAAGGAGGATAAGGTAAATGAATTAATTAAAGCGATCAGTTTCGAGCACATAGGGTAACTTATTGGGGGCGTTTCCACCTCACTATTTATAATTTTTGTAAATTTATTTTATTTTTAAAAAATAATAAATTTATATTATTTTTTAAATATACAAATCAACAATAAATTATGGTAATTAATCCATTAAATTTTCTTATAATTTTTTTTCACTTTGATATTTTTGACATATCTTTGAGTATTGAGGCTGCTTTAAAATAAGTTTTATTTAACTATTTTACCTTAATAATACATTATTTATATTTTTCAAAAATATTTTGAACTTATTGAAATTATTTCTTGAATGAAAGATAAATTTTTAGAAATTGTGGAGTAAAAGTACCACTGTCCAATTTAATATATCAAAATTTCTGTTTCTTGAAAAAAAAAAAAAAAAAAAGAGCCACGTAAAGAATCGAGGGTGATGTCAGGAAGACATTGGTTTGAAATTGAAGCATGGTCATTGAATATACATAAGGATTAGTTAAGTAAATGTGAAGGGCCTTCCAAGTTCCAAATCCAAAATGGTAAGAAATAAAAACATTTATGATGTTTTAATAAAACGTTATTTTATCCTATTTAATACACAACCAACCATATTAATTTTAAGAGTACGCGTACGGTCTCATTGTTAATTTATTATATCAAGTCGTTAAATTCATTTAGATGAGTTAGATCCATTAAAATTTAATAATTGAATGCAACTATAATATAATTCCATAATTACACCATAATTTTTCTTTAATTTTAACTAATAATAATATAAAAAAAAGGTACCATGGCTGCCTGTAACCTGTATCAATTTTAAACAAGTAATGCACCAACAGAAGGTAACCAGATAATTTACCAGATATTATAAAGAGAAAAGCATATTTACCAGCTACTGCAACTCCATCGGATTCCAATCTCTTTCCAGTGTCAGAAAACGTGTCTGTGCAACTCTTCAAATACTTGCAAAAGCACTTTCACTGTAATCTAAAACGCGTGAAACCTTGGCATGCGGGAAGGTTTTTCCTTTGCCGAAAGTAAAGAGAAAGAGAATTCATAATTTATTTTTAATATCCTAATCCTTTACATAAAGGGGTAATAAATGACCACAATCATGTCTTTCTCAATTATTAATAATCAATGAGACTTTATGGACAAGGAAAATCGATCTTCCAATCGTTCTTCTCTCATAATCGTTTCTAGGAAAATAAAAATGGTTAAGACTGGGTGTTAAATTTTAATGTTGATAATTAAATCGGTTTGTTTCACTTTATTTATAATTATGCTGACTATTTTTACCGGATTTAGGATATTAAGGGTGTATTTGGGATTGAGGTTGGGTAGTTGTAGCTTAAAAGCTACAGTACTAAAGTGTTTGGTAAACACTAATTGCTGTAGTTTTTAAGCTATGTTGATATAATTTTTTACTTGTATAATATAAAATTTATTATATCTTTAATAATTTTGATAAAATTATTATTTAAAATTTATATTTACTATATATTATTAATTTTTATTTCATAATTACAACTTTTTTTTCACAACAACTATAACTTAAAAGTTACAGCACCCCAATCTCAAACACACCCTAAGAGAGATTAAGTGAAAAAAAGATTACGAAAATATCTTAATCTTTTACATAAAGCGTATGAAGTGACCGCAACCATATCTTTCTCAGTTTTTAATAATCAATGAGATTTTATTTAATTAAATATTTACTTTTGAATCCCGACCAAAAATATTTAAGATGAAGTTATACTTACAAAGTTTGTGAAATCTTAACTTACCTAATATACACAATTCGCTTTCATATACAATTCACCATGAATGTGCTGCAATAAGATAATAAGGACAGATTCTGTGCTGCTCCACTAACGAAGAGAATAAGGTGGGGCATCCTCATATACCTTCCCCAAAGTTTGCTATATCCCCATAGTCTCCTCATCTCTACTCTAAAGCATACTGAAGAATTTAAGAGAATGCAACAAAAACTAAAAAATTATTACTAATTATTACTAATTGCCTAGTAACCAAATTCCTTAAAAAATTTCTCCATCAAGCTCAGGTCAGTGTCTTCAACATAACCTATGAAATCAACCAAAAGATCAGCATCATATATCAAACTAAATCTCTACCAAAAATATACACGCGCGCGCACACACACACATATATATATATATATATATATATATATATATGACACACGCGCGCACACTTATACTTTTGAATCCCACCCAAAAAATTTTAAGATAAAGTTATACTTATAAAGTTTATGAAATCTTAACTTATCTAGTATACACAATTGGCTTTCATATAAAACTCACCATGAATGTGCTGCAATAAGGTGAGGCATCCTCAAATGCTTTCCCCAAAGTTTGCCATATTCCCATACTCTCCTCATCTCTTCTCTAAAGCATATGAAGTGGTTAAGAAAATTCAATAAAGACTAAAAACATAATTACTAATTACTAATTTGAAGATAAAGTGCAGTGCACTGCACGAATGTACAAAATGCAACAATGACTTGTAAACTTTAGAGTTTGATTGACAAAGGCCTTGAAAATAATGGAAAAATAAATCAAAATATATAAGTAGTACTCTTCCAGCACGTAGGTGTTGAAAGATAATTAAGTAAGCTTTTAATTCTGGTTGATGTATAATTATTATATATAAATCTTATATTCTTTGAGGTTCATACAGGTAGTAATCAAATTGGAAAATTATTTATAGTGGCTATAGCCATATTTGTTTTGTGTAATAATAATGATAATGATAATTGATAATAGTAATAATAAAATATTAAAAAAGGGGGAAAAAAGGTTGGAGAAGTTTAGATCAGACATATTTGATATTTGGATGAACTTCCATCAAGAGTCCTTTTATGATGCCTCAGCTACTTTGGTTTGTAGAATTTAACTGAATTACCTAATTAGACTTCATACTTTAAAAAATAATCTAAAATGTTGTTGCATATCTATTTCCACTAAAATCTGCTTATTTTATATTTTTTTACTTATTGCATATCAATGTCCTTTAATTTTTATTTATATTAGATAAAAATAAAATTTTATAAGTAAAAAGTTAGATTCACCCATCAATCATGAAGTAATGACCTACGTGGATGAGGATGTCATTTAATAGAGTCGGTAAAATCTTTTGTGTTAAAAATAAGAAAAATGAGATTTATTTGAATCTTAAATTATGGTGTTTGGCAAGCAAGAAAGTAAAAGAAAGTTGAGAGAAAAGTATCGAATAAAAGCTTTTAGAAGATTCTTATTAACCGTATCAAATGAATACAGATTACACATATTTATATCAACCTAAATGGTCTGCTATAATTTGTTATAAGCACGTGTGCTGAACTTCTTATGAGCCTAACCAACTAACTTTGGTTGCATCAGCACAGTGAGCCAATCAGCTACTGTTAATTAGTCTTACAATACCAAATGTGCTCTGCCTTTCATGTATTATTAGATGGCCAAAATTAAGTTACGTGTAACGTAACATACATTTAAGAAAATATCTATAGGTATCCTTAAACTCTATGGAAACTACATTAATAAAATTAAAAGAAATATTTTTAAACCTTAAAGAAGAAATAAAAGAGATAAAACAAGAAATAGGAAAAATAAAAATAGAAATGTCTGTAATCCAGATGGGAAAAAAGAAAAATAAAAAATTAAAAATATTAAAATCAGGAATAATTGGAACATGTTTTAAAAAACTCATACAAAAACCACAAGCGCCTATGATGCTTGGTTTATGGAAACTCAATGCCCAAAAATATTAAAAGAGGCAGAAGAATTAAAGAAAAAAGGAAAAGGAAAAGGAAAATTAAAGATAAAAAGAACAACTCCAAGTGATTCAGACTAATGGAAGATACATTAGAAGAATTAACTGAAAAATTCAGTGACACAAACCTTAGTGACTTAGAAGATTTTGAAAAAGAATATTGTATAAAAATGAATACTACTGGAGGACCAGAAATGAAACCTAATGTAGAAGAACTTAGTCATAGATATACAATAAACAAAAAGAAAAATAGATCTTTTTACTAATATGTGCCACCCATTAAAAATACCCCTTGGAAAAAAGAATATAAACCTAATAATGATACATTAACTCCGATAGGCAATGTAAGGACATTTTTAAATTTAGATTGTAAAATAGAACCTCGCAAAGCTTTAATTGAATGGGGAATACAAATGAAATTATTTTTTATATTTAATGGTTCCAAAGATGATTGGAATGTAGAAATTGAAGAAGAAAAAATAAATTTATTTACTGACATCCTAATAGCCAGTTTTATAGGAAATGTATTTAACTGGTGGAAAGGACTAAGTGAAGATACACAAAAGTTAATAAAAGATTCAACTAAATTAGCCTTAGCTAGAAATAAAGGATCAGGAATTGAAAGAATAATTGAATACATTGCTAGTGAACTCTTAGGTGAAGATTGGTTACAAAATTATGATATAGAAGCAAAAAATGACAAATTAAACGCGAGAATGAAATTGATGAATTTAACTATTTGTAACATGTGTTTTGTAAAAGAATACACTTGTGAATTTAATAAATATTATTATGAACAATTCGCAAGTCAAGAAGATCAAGATATTTATAAAAATTTGTATTATTCCAAATTACTATATCCCTGGAATGGATATTTTATTAACGAATATGAGAAACATAATGCTACTAGTAGACTTCTGGATACTTTAGGATCTAGAATAAGATTTTTAAACACAAGGCTAAGTGAAATATGCATCCAGAGAAATTTAATAAAGAAGAGTAAAAATATAGGAGAAATATGTTACGGAAAACAGAAATGCCAACCCAATGGGGATGTTACACTCCTTATAAATGAAAGAGAAAGATATATAAAAAGGAAAAGAAATATAGAAAATACAATAACTTTAAAAGAAAATACAGAAAACCAGAAAGAAAATATTATAAAAGAAAGTACAAAAACCAAAGAAAGAAATTAGATAAATCCAAGTATAAATGTTGGAATTGTAGAGAAATAGGACATATCAGCACAGATTGTACAAAAAAGAAAGTTAAACTCTTAAGAGAAGATTTTGAAAATATAGAGAGTTAGTTAGAAGAAATAAGCGATATATCAAACTATGAAAGAAAGGAAGTTTACATGATAAAAGAATTAAAAGATGAGTCAGAATAAAGAGGAAATAATAGAGAAAGAAGATTTAGAAGAAAGTGAAGAAATAGAAAAAGAAGAAAATAAAAGTGGATATAGTCTTGTTGCCACTTTTAATAAAGAAAAATATAATAAACTTTTGAAAATAAATGTAGAAAAACCAGAATACAGATTATTACATAAACTCAGAGATATGTTCAAAAGAAAACGAATAGTATTACATGAATATTATGAACAAGAAAAAGCTGTAACAATTACACAAGCTAAAAGAAATATTAGATTTAGTTTAATAAATAAAAGATCCATAGATTTAGCATTAAGAAAAATAAAAAATGAATCAACAAGAGAGAAAGTTCAATATATATATATCTAGCATAAATTCAAATCTTAATAAAATCTCTCTTCAAAGAAGGAATAGACAGTCCCATAGTTTTATCACTACATGATCAAAAGTTTCATGATCCTAGTATAGGACATTTAGGAACCATAAAAGGAAATCTATGTTACACTAAATTATTGTTTACATGTCACCTTAGATATTGTGTACACATAAAAGACAAAAATATAGATGAAGCGCTAAGCTTACACTTTAAATTACTAAAGAAAAATTTAATGAAAGAAGGAAATAAACTAATGACAATACATTATTCTGCATTATACAGTTTTTGTAATTCGAATTATGGAGAAATATATGGGAATAAATCCTATATAGAAATAAATAAAGAATGTGAAGACATAACAACTCTAATAGAACCAACAATTCAAGACTATAAAATTCCTATAAATTATGAACTAAACATAGATGATAGAAAATAATTTTTAAATGATAATAATGAAAACTCCATCATTCTTATAAGTTTTGCAGGAAGAACTTTAATAAGAGGAAGTTCATCTAGAAAATTAAGTACTAATAAACAAATACCCAGATCTATAACAACTAATAATGTAATAAAGATACTTGGACAATACTTAATGGAATAGAATATACATAAAAAATACCTATCTTAGTAGATACCGGAACGAGTCATAATTATATGAATCACACTAAAAATAAAGGACTCTTAATAAAAGAAAAAGAAATTCCATATGAATATACTGACTTTAATGGCAATAAACATATTTGTAAACAAGAAGTCAAAGTCTCGATACTTATCGAAGGATTTAGAATAATAGTATCTTGTTATATAAACTCATTCATGACTACAGACCCTGAAAAACATATAGTATTGGGAAATAGTTTTTTAAATGATTTAGAATATTATAAAATAGAAAAGCATAAAATAACCCTACAAATAGAAGGTCAAAGGATAATATGTGAAACATGTTAAAACAAGCTTATATAAAATACCCTATGTTCGTCTATATACAAATAAACATAACAGAAAAAGATATAGATACATGTGCCCTAATAGATACTGGTAGTGAAATGACAATTATGAAATCCTTTTTATCAAACCAATGGAAACCAGACGGAAAACTAAAAATCATTGGAATAACAGGAGAGAAACCATAAGTAAATCAATCCTTAATAAACTTTGAAATACTTTTAGGCATCAAGATAGTACGCATAAATCAAATATTTCAATATGACAGTATGGATTGTGATATACTCTTAGGCAATGATTTTATACAACAATTTCAATATTATCAACAAACTCCCTATATGATCACCCTAAAGACTCCTTGTAATCATATCCTCTGAATTCCTCGTGAATTTAAACCTTACAAAGTTCAGCCAGCCCAATGTGGTGATAATCTTATTTATGAAAAATATTTTCTAATCCAAAAAGGACAGAGTTATAATATACAACTAGAAACCATAAAGTCACAACTAGAACAAGTCTATAAAGATAACCCATTAGCATTATGGAAACCAAACCATCCTAGAGCAAAAATAGAATTAATTGAGAATAGGATAATAAGGCTTAAACCTATGATGTACACAGAAGAAGACAGAGAAGAGTTTAAAATCCAAATAAAAGAGTTATTAAATTTAAAATTAATTAGGACTAGCAATAACCCACATAATAGCCCAACTTTTATGGTCAAAAAAAGATCATAACAAGTAAGAGGAAAAACAAGAATGGTAATAAACTATAAAGAGTTAAATAAATACACAAAATTTGACGGATATTTTCTTCCAAATAAAGAAGTATTAATAAATCTTGTAAAAAATAAAACATACTACTCAAAATTTGATTGTAAATAAGGATTTTGGCAAATAAAAATGGAAGAACACAGTATTTCTTACACAGCCTTTAGCAGTCCACAAGGACATTATGAGTGGATAGTAATGCCCTTTGGGTTAAAAAAATATCCCTCAAATCTTTCAAAGTCAAATGGATGAAATATTAGAGATTATAAATATGTCATAGTCTATGTTGATGACATATTAATAGCATCTGAAACATTAGAAGACTATAGAAATCATTTAAGAGAATTTGTGAATGTATGTATTAGAGAAGGTATATTATTATCAGAAAGAAAAGCAGTCATAGAACACAAGAAAATAGAATTTTTAGGAATGAATCTTGACAAAAAAAAGGAATTAGACTCCAGAGCCATATAGGAAAAAAGATTACAGAATTCCTAGATAAATTGGAAAATAAACAACAAATACAAAAATTTTTAGGTTTTTTAAATTATGCAAAAGGATTTATAAAAGATTTAGCAAAGAAGAGAAATACACTTCAAACATTACTCAGAAAAAATAATACTAGAGGTTGGAGCAAAGAACACATGGAAACTGTACAGAATCTAAAAGAATAATGTAAAAACCTTCCTGCATTAAGGTTACCAGAAGAAAATAATAAATTAGTAATACAAACTGATGCATCTGATTTACATTGGGGAGCAATACTTAAAACTGATATAAATGAAATTTGCCAATATACTAGTGGAACATTTAACCCAGCACAAGTCAATTATCCAGATCATGAAAAAGAACTTCTTGCCATATACAAAGGAATAAAAAAGTTCTCATTATTTTTACTCTAGAAACAATTTATTGTAGAAACAGAAAATTCTCAGGTAATTTCACTTATTAGTAAATTTTACCGAATGAACCCCAATACAGAAGACTACACAGATGGCAAGCTTATTTATCATATTATAATTTTAAAATCATACATAGAAAATGAACTAATAATTTTCTTGCAGATTTTCTAAGGAGGCATATATAATTTGGAGAATGAATCCAGAAGTGAATAAAACCATCTCTATGATAAACGCATAAATACAAAGGCTCAAGACAGAAGCATCAGATATGCTAGATGCCATAAATTACATAAAAGAAGCCACAGAGGCTCATGAAAAGGGAATACATTTGTTAGAGTCATACATAAACGACCTAATAAAAGGGTCTTAATAAACACCAGCCCAATAAAAATAGGAAGTAGTAGTGGACCTCTTCCACAACCAAAACCTGTATGTGATCCACCTTTTAATAAAACCTTGTCCATAGAAGTCGAATCACCAAAAAAGACTTCTTCAAAAAAGTTCATCAAAATAAATAGCACCTTCTCAGAAGAAGAAAAACCTATTCCCCTAAATCCAAAAGAAGAAGAATATAAACAGTTTTCCACATGGGTGTATTCTACATGCTTCCACAACAATACCATTTTTAAAGCACCTGGAAAAAATATGTACCCCAGAATGATAGCTGTAAAAGAAGCAGATCTTCTCCTTATTGGAAGAATAGCACAATATGGATATCTAGATTTAGTATATCCAGATACAGATTTAAGGGAAATAGCCAGCCTAGACGAACTATTAGTTAAAGAAGTTTCAAAATTCGCCCAAAAAAGGCCCATATACCTAAAGTTTTACACAATTAACCCAGAATACCACCAAAATATTGAATATCAAACATTTTACATGATTTCTGTGGGCCACCTCACAAAAAATTTTCAAATAGAAGTAGGAACTGAATATACAAATGTTCCTCATATAACTCACTCATGGATCAAAACCCGCAGAGCCCGAGGCATAAAAGCTATATGGAGTATTGCCAAAGACCTTTATAAGAGAAACTATAGAACAATTATCCGATTTCAAAATTATATCCTTGTAACTTCAGAGGATAGTAATACACCTTCAAATATTCTTTTGGATCTCATCAATGAAATCAGCACTATGAGATTCGCCAGTAGTAGTGAAACTATGCAGCAGGCTTATCAGCTTATGGAAATAAAGGTGCCCGACAAATAAAAGCTCGTGGCGGACAAGATAAAAAGAAGAAGATGTCCGAAAAATAAAAGCTCGTGGCAGATAGCAAGAAATCAATAAAAGAAAAGTTTTGTAAAAGTCTTGTAAAAATATATTAGTGTGAGAGAATGATGTAAGCAGTGATGTCATAGACCAATAATGATGGAAGTAGTGATGGCATAGACCAATAATGTAATAGAAGGTTTTTGATATAAATAAAAAAGAGGAGAAGGACTCCCTCCTCAGAGGTGAACGAGAGACGAAAACCGTAACACTTTTTTCTCTGAAATCATTTTACAATGAATCACTAAACACTCCCTTGCTCGAAATCCTAAATCTAAACATCATCAACCAGAAACAAAAGCCATCAAAGAAAAAGAAGAGGAACCTAAAACTTATCAAACACTTCTTTATCAAAACGATCGAAATCCACACAGTAAAGCCATCTGAGTCTGCAGATCCCGCTGAGGCAGGAGGCTGTTAGGGAATAGGACAACTAGGCTGCAGGTCACTGGAAGGAGATCAGAAGGCAAAGAAGAAAGGATAATTTTAGGTAATAATACTCAACTTTTATCTCTTGGTGGAAGTTTGTTGATGGTTGTTGGTGAGGAGATTTATGGAGGAAGAGCAAAATTATTAAACTGAAGCAAACTTTTCATTTGAATCATGGATTACAAATTTTTCTTAGGAAAATCTAAAGAACACATGATAAATCCGACCACTAAAATAACATATAATGAGTATATGATGATAATAGATTTTAATATAGGATTGTATAAACAAAGTTCATATATGTTTAGTAAACAAGAACTTGTTAGAACAGAAGACTTATTAGCAGTATACTCACTTAACTGACCTCATGAAATAAAATGGAAAATTATAGAATATGTTGAAATAGACAATCTAAAGCATAATATAATTATGTTAACAATAGAACAAGGAATTGATATAGCAAAAGCATATCTAGAACAAAGAAATTATGAAGCAGGACCTTCATATACTTTTAACTCAGATAATGAGGAATTTGAAATATAACCTAAGAAACATGAAAAGTATATAGGCTGGAAACCTCTTCGGGTTGTGGGCTACTGGTCCAAAGTGCTATTTTAATAGTTGTACCTAGATGTGTAACAACGCCACGTACTTTTCTATTTTTAATAAAAATTAATCTAAATTACATATGTGTTCTCTATGTTTGAATAAATATAATCTGTTAATCATACATGCTTTTTATTTTTGATATTTAACTATAATATATTATGATATTTAATTTAACTTTGTTGTTATTGTTGTTTAAAAATGGTATCAGAGCCATGGATCCTATAAGGTCTATAGTAGATAGTTTATATACGTTAAAGGTATATGATAAAGAAGAAATAAAAAATTTAGTAAAAGCAATTAAAATTGATAAAAATAATATAAGAAATATAGAACTTGAATTAACTCAGGAGCTTAGAGAAAAATTTATAAATACAATAGGTGGTGAAATCTTAATAGAAAAGAAAATGAAGTTTATAGATGAATTTATAAAGTTTTTAATATATTGGTATAAAATAGAAGCATTATGAACCAACAGGCATTTAATGCAATACATGAATTGGCAAGTAGTATAGATCATATGATTTTAGGATGGGGAAACATAATAAGTATATACATAAATTTAATAAATCAAAAAATAGATTTATTAGAACAAGAACGGACATGATTAATAAATTTAGGACCAGAAATCTATTCTTAATTTGTAGACTTATATGAATTTGATAATCATTTATTATTGTTCAAAGAAATAAATAAAACTTTAGAAAGAATAAAAAATAGGTGTATAAGGGATGGAAGAAGGCAAATGCACCCATAACTGTAAAAAATTAAAAATAAGACTCATATGATATTAACCAAAAAGAAAAAGACAAAAATTGTAAGTTACGATAAACGTAACTTAGAGACTCCCTTATTAGATTCACTCATAAGATTCATATCCTCCTCACATAAATGAGGAGAGAATTGGGTTGTTGGTAGGGTAAATAATAAATTTAAAAAAGGAAGAAAGAAAATAAGTAATATATGAACATTTTGAAGAAATTTTTACAAATATATGGACTAATTTGATAAATAACCTAAATCCTAATGAGTAAAGAAGAATTTACACACGTTAGTTTTGCTTTCCTGAAACTATAATTTTGTACGATGGTTTTGAAAAGAAATTGTAAGATATTTTCTTTGGAAGTTGGCAAAAGCTAATTAATAGAATGAAAATTGAGAGTCCTGACTTAGTAAAGTGTTGCTGAATACCAGCTCCCGTTGTGGGCCTGTTGGTGTGGTGCTTAACCATTTACCATATCACCGGTCCAGGTTAGAGCCGGTACCAAAACAAAACAGATCACACACACACAATAATCGTTGACAGAGCAAATACTTGAAAAAATGAAGGTATTGCAAAATACCTTTCTTTTCCTTACCCATGCATGTCCAAAATTAGTTATAAATAGCGGCTAGAAAATCTTACAGATTTGGAAAATTATAAAGCCAAATTTGTGAAAGTAGCGGCAGTACCGAGAACACGGGATCGCTTAAAAATGCTGAGTCTTAAAATGTACCTGCTCAATTCAACTCCCCATGAATGCATGGGTTAATGTTTAGCAGGTGAGATATCTCATCTCATTTTAAATATCTTGTTAAAAAAAAAAATAATAATCAAGTACAATTATTTGAACTTTCAAAAACACATACAGTTATAAGGCTTAGTTGGTAAAAGTTAGGGGTTGATATGGCCTTATTAATTATGTGCGTAGCTTACTTTTAGTTTACTATAAAATTCACTCTAGGTTTGGATATGGATTTATATAAGAATAAAATCAGTGAAAACGAGATTTTAAAAACAAATACAAAGAATTTGAATTAATTTTAATAAACTAAGGAAGATTTTGCTTACTTTAGTCCAACGACACAGGGATATGCTCATTTTCGTCTTGTTTAATTTCATAGGGCATTAGTCATGACAAATCTAATAAGTAGTACTGTTCCAGCACTTAGGTATTGATTGACAGAAGCCTAGAAAATAATGGAAAAATAAATGATCAGATAAGTAACTAAAAAGGAAAGGAGTATTATTGCTTATTGTTTCATTACATCCCAAACAAAGAAACGAAATTATTATTTCACCTATTCTAGACAATCAACAAGAAGTTGACTACAACCAAATCCTAATAAGAAAGCAATAAATTAAAGAGAAACATAATCAAGCTTTAGAGTTTGATGCAGCAGGCTTAGGTGGCAACCCCCAAGGGCAATGGAATGATGGCACGGGCCACTTGTAAGCTGGTAGAGGTGGGTGCGCAAATGGCCATGGGTTAGCCGGATGAGGTGGTTGCGCCCAAGGGCACGGCATCCTACCGTAAAAGGGAAAATGGCCGAACCATGATAAATCATAGCCGTAGTTTGGATTTGCTGTTGCTACAGCTTCATAATTTTTGTACTAGCTGTTGGGAAAAAATCAGATTTTTTAATTTTTATAAAACATTTTCTTAAGATCACCCTCATATAATATATAAGAATTTGTAATATAAAAATCGTACCTTGAAAATTTAATTTAGATTTTTCCGTTAAAGTGATTTAAGCTCTCAGATCACGATCCGTCACCACTACGCCTGTTAGATCACGATCCGTCACCACCACGCCTGTTAGATCATGATCCGTCACCACCACGCTTGTTAGAACACGAACTGGCACCAATGATCTTCCAGCTTATGACTCAGGTTTGATCTGCACTTGACGTGTGGTCGCCTTTATCACTACTAAAGCAACTAGCACGAGAAAATTTTTCTCTCAACAATAGAGAGAAAAATCTTTTTATCTGATCTGTATAAAGTGGCTTCTATCTTTTTCTTTAGAGAAAATAAGTCTTTTATATCTCCCTTTAGTGAAAACCCTAGGCTCCAAATAATCAAAAAATAAAACTCATGTTACTTGCTTTTTCTATAAGGGACCCACCTTGTAAAATAACATAAGGTCCCTTACACACAAGTTAATTAAATGGAGCCTCCCACTAAAAGATATATTTAGGCTTTTGACCCAAATAGCTAGTTATCTTACTTATTAGTCCAGTAGTGGTGCAGTCAATTAAATGAGATAATCCGGGGATCATTTGAGAACATACAATAGTGGCTATAACAATTAGGCCTGTAATTAAACTATCCTAATTATTTAATTTCAAATCTACTCCACTAAAAGATTGGAATTGACCTCCATAATTGTATGCTTGAATAATAATTCGTCCCAAACCACATTGATTTCTTTACTGCACAATCTTTTGTACCACATCATTAATTAAATCGATATCTCAACTGTCCAATCAATTTAATTACATCTTATTCCTTGATACTTACTGGTTTTCTCTAATGATCATCTTCAACATACTAAATATGTTGACACACTTTGGCGAGAGAATTCTATGATCAAGTGTTGAAAACCCATCAAGAGATGTGTTGCACAAATTCTATATTGTTAATCCGTAACTCCAATACTCATAATTGCTCCCACCAAAATACCGGGTAATCTTGACCACAAGTATGTGTCGTGCCCATTGGTAACTCAAATGGAATAACAATTACAATCATGAAATCATAATTAATTCAATATTAAGATTACAGTAAAATCAATGCCTATGAGATTTAATAAATCTGACAGTTATTACAAAGTTAATTAAATCTCATATGTGATCTTGTTCAATGTAGTCGTACCACATCAATAAATTCATACATGATTAAGACAAATCATTCAATGAATTTATTACAGTCTATACCTAAATAAAGTGCTCAACTTTATTTATCAACTGCGAACTAAATTTATTTAATCATAAGATAATTTGTATTTATGTCTTTTATGAATTCACATAGTAATCACATAAATACATATAATATGATTAAATAGACTTTAATAAAAATATTAATGCAATTAAGATATTTGAATAAAATACTTCATTAATTTTATTAATCAGAAAAAAAAAATATTTATTACAATTAAATAAACACATATACTTTTAAAGAGCATATTTTCCCAACACAAGCAACAAACAATCAAAAACATTACAATGATTGCTTTTGTTGTGGCCATTGTTGCTTTGGGATGATACTAGAACTTCAATTTCTTTAATTAATGGAAGTCTTCAAATAGTGTCAATGGCATGCCATGACCGGCTTATATAGTGTATATGCGGTAAATTTTTGTTGATTTATTTTTTTATGGAGATAAAATTATTGTTAGATATACATTATCACAACTTTGATTTCAAATTTTGAAGAGGCATGTGATATTTCTCAATCTGGTTTGTAGTTGTGGATAATTATTCTTGTCAAAACAAAAAGAGGAAAGAGTAAATACTTGTTCAATTCTTATTTTTCAAAATCTTATTAGTTTATTATGATTTTTAAATATTTATCTTTGAAGGAGTTCTAAGATATACAGAACTAATATAACCAATTAATATATGTATAACATATTTGGTTAAATTGTATATAATTAATACTTGCATAATAATTTTTTACAATAAATCCACACATACCATAACATTATTTATTTATTATATAAATAACTTGATGCCGCAAAATTATTATAGAATTTCTCCCGTACTCGGGGTAGACTGTGAATGGCATCAAATCATTTTCAACAGGAACTCTTGTCCGAGACCTCTGGTGGTTTTTTCTAGATTATTATTTATTAATTAATAAAAGTATTTATTGCTTTAATTGACGATTTGGAAAAATATATACAAATTTTAAAAAATAAAATGTTATATAGGCCAGCCCAGCAGAACTCAAGAGGCCCAAAGAGGGTCCTAGGAGTACTTTAATGGAATAGGCCTGGAGCCCACACTGATGATATGAATTAGGGTTGGCAATTTAAGGGTCTGGGCCGGGCTTTGTCAAGCCCAGGACTAGGACCAGGCCCATATAATATTAAATAAGTCCAGGCCCTCTCAAAGCCCATCCAAGTTGAGTGGGCTTTGGGCGGGCCGGGCCTTGACGGGCCTGGGCCGGACCGCGGGCCAAGCCCGGGCTTTTACGAAATTTTAATTTTTTTTATAAAAAATAAAATTATAAATTTTCAAAACATAATTAACCAATACATAATACTACAATAGGCTAAAAACTTAAATATAATTCTCTAATACATGATTAGCAACACAAAATATAAAAATACTAACAATACAAATACCGTACACAACGTACAAATCAACCACTAATATAAAAAAAAACTAATAGAGATTTACCGATTTAGGAATTTTGACATTTTGTGNTTTTTATATATATATATATATAAAGCCATTATCCATAATATATATATATATATATAATATATATTATTTATTATTTATTATAAAGCCCAGGCTTAAGTCCGGGCTTTTCATTTAGGCCCTTGACTGAGCCCATATGTTATGGGCTTTATTAACTTTGAGCCCTTACCCATAATTTCAAGCCACGGGCCGGACTTAAAGCTCGCGGGCCTGGGCCGGCCCGGGCTTTTCTGCCAACCCTAATATGAATGTTATGAATCAAACAAAGATCCCGAAGATTATGATAGGAATCAAAAGACGATCTCGTCAGAAAACAAGTTCATTGTGGGATGCATGTATCGTAAGATTAAAACTTCCATTCTCTTTTATAAATTTAAGTATTGTTTCATTTGAATTTTTTTGGCCGGACCTTTTTTCAATCTGTAGAAGGCCTAATGGAGTTTGGCCCAGTGTAGGCGTGCACCCTCGAAGCCTGATCCCTGGCCCATGTACACATGGCTATTTTGTAGGGGTGGGCATCAACCCGCTCAACCCGTAAATCCGACCCAAGTCGTGTGATTTTTTACGGGTTGGATTGGGTTATTAAATTCCCAACCCAATCCGTCAACCCGTATATATATATATATATATATTATGAATTTTGATATTTTATATAAAAATTAAAAAAATATAAATATAAAAATTTTGAAATGTTGGATTTGTGTTAAGCATTTTAATATTTACATTTTTTTATTTAATTTATTTATTTATGTTCACTATTTAATTAGACTATAATAATAGATTTTTTTCAAAAACTCAATTCAATCAACCTAACCCAACTGGTCAACCCGTATGTATATAAAAATTAAAAAAATATATAAATTAAAAAATTTTGAAATGTTGGATTTGTTCTAAAAATTTTAATATTTTAATATTTTCATTTTTTAGTTTTTTTAATTAATTAATTTATTTTTGTTCACTATTTAATTATACTATAAAAATGATTTTTTTTTAAAGTCTAACCCAATCAACCCAACCCAACCCAACTCGCAAAATTGCGGGTTGAGTTGAGATATGTAATGAGTTGGGTTGGGTTGAAAATTTTCAACCCGTTGTACATGCGGGTTGGGTCGGGTTGATGCCCACCCCTACTATTTTGCCATCTTTACACGTTAGATTTTTCAACTAGTAAACAACCAATCCTCATAAGTTGTATTAATAATTGTGAGATTATTTAAATTTAAATTTAAGATATTAATTCTGATTACACTCTCAAAGTTTGAGATTGAACATTTTTTAAATGAGTTTTACATTTCATTACATATATTTTTTCACTCTTAATGGTCATAAGAGTACACAAATTGTTTGAAATGGGGGTCACATATATATAATTAACCATGTTAAAAATACATTATTACTGTGGATATATCAAAGGCTCCTTGTAACTTCTGGACAGACATTCAATGGTTTAAGGCTAGGAGTATGTTTGTTAAATATCAACAGGATACAAATGGATTCTATCCGACCATGCATTCCTTTCTTTTGGATCAAGATTGGAAACACATTTCCAAACTGCACTGTTAACTTTGAATCCACTTCCAAATGCAATTTGCCAAACTCTGTCTCCCTTCTTAACCTTACCCTTAGCCTCAAGGTAACAAAGCTCATACCAATATGAAGAAGATGAAGTGTTGCCAAATCTATAAAGTGTCATCCTTGAAGCCTCTCCATCTTCTTTACTCAGCTTCAGATTTTCCTCCACAGCATCAATTATAGCCCTTCCACCAGCATGTATACAAAAATGCTCGAAAGCTTTCTTAAAATTTGGCACATAAGTTTTAGATTTCTTGCATACCACCGACCACAAATACTTGAGCTGCTCGGAGTATGGCAATACATGGGGACCCAATTGTGATATATTTATCCTCAAAGCCCTGGCTGCAGCTGGTAATAGTGACCTTGATATTGAAACGCCTACGTTTCCATCTTTATCTTGCTGCTGAAAGACAGACGAGTATGCTTGATCATCGTACCCCATGTGGGTTCGAACGAGATGCTTGAGTTTGTACTTAGCAATATGCTTATCTTGTTGCCTGTTTGATAATAGAATAGCAGCTCCCCCCATGCGAAATACTGTGTTGGAAATTAGCATGGACTTGGTGCTGCCTGTGTAACCATTGGAAGATATAGCTTCCATGCTAAGGACTAAAGCCAATGAGTTCTTGTGAAATTCGAGAAGATCTTTCACCAAACTTATCGACAGAATTCCAGCACTGCATCCCATTCCACTTAGGTTGATGCTTTTAATGTTGCTTCTGAATCCAAATTTGTTTATGATCATGCTTGAAATTGATGGTGTGGGACAGAAAAGGCTACAGTTCGTTACAAGAATGTCAATGCTTTTAGGGTTTATCATATGTTTGGAGAGAAGATCTTTGACAATTGTGCAGAGAACTTCTTCGGTTTCTTCGCGAGATCGTTTCAAGGAAACATCAGGTTGCATCTCATGCAAGTTAAGTGGTATGCAGGATTCATCTCCAATGCCTGATTTTTCCAAAACTTTCTCTTGAAAATCTAGGCTCTCTTTGTCAAATACATTACTTGTGGTAAAATGTTCAACGAAATGAGAGAATGGGACTCGTAAGCTATCAGCAGGATGGTAACAGGTAAAATCAACAAGGTAGACGCCATTGAAGCTGAAACAATAGTACAAGAATATGATTATCAAAGCACATGCAACAAAGAAATGGGTGACAGAAATGGGGGTTTCTCCAATGGTAGTTAAGTTTGAAAGGGAAAATTGTGTAAATAGAAATGACACCATCTTCAAAAGCATGATATGATTTTTGGGAGTTTTCTTTTGATGATATGATTTTCTCCATCAAAATATACATTTATATATACGCATTGTAGTTAAAATGTTTAACGTTCTTGTTCGACAGACAAAAGAAGTTTTAGGATGCAACCGCTGGCTCTAGTTGTGTTCTCTCTCTCACATTGATTGACATCATGTTCAAGTTGATTTTGCATTCAGATCTTTGTTGATTCTGGATGATAGAATTCTGCAGGGAAGTACAACCTTGTTTGTTGAATCACAAGATAAGCGTGGAAAAACCACAGTCATTTTCTGATATTAAAACTCTGGATTAGAGTTGTGTATTGAGAAAAATGAATTCTGATAGATATAAATATATATATATATAATCTTCCTCAAAGCATTCTCATTCTTTTTTTCATGCCGATATGTTATTAAAATATATAATTTAATAAAATCAATATTTATTTCACGTCAGTTTTTAATTAAAACATTCTTTTGTTACATATACATATATAAATTTTTGGAAAAACTTTAAAATTATGGGGTTTAATAGTATTATGAAATAAAACTTTAAAACCGCACAATTTTAAATTTTTTCCGTATTTTTACGCATATTAAAATTTTAAATTGAAAATTTTTAAATAATTTAAAAAAAAGGAGTTACTTTTTACTTTTATAATTCAAAAGGCCCAGTTTATATAAGAAAGACATGATCAACCACAATGAATTAGGAACTTTTTCCCCCATATTTACGATTCATTTTACAATATTTGCATGTCATAAAGTATCAAGACTGTTACAAGTTCCTTAGGATCATCATGTGATTCCCATTATCAATATTATTATTGTCCAATATCACCATAAATATCCCATATATGTTAGGAACGAATAATGAGTGAACTACGTAAATTAAGACTAGTGGTGGCTCAAAGTCCAAGCCCGATGAAAAAAAAATCATGAAAAAATAGGTTCTTATCCCAATTTTGTTTTATAGGAGTATATCATTTTATCCTTCTAATTCACACAAGAAAAATATTATATAATCAGACCTAATACTTAAAACGGATGTGTTAGAATTTATTTACTTGCTTATACAATTATGTGCTTAATTAAGATCCATGGATGTTATGCATAACATTTGAATTATTAATGCATGAGTAATTTTAGGTTCCCAGTATTTGAGTTCCGGTATTTGAGTTTCAACTAAAATAACTGCGCCACAAATCAAGTTAGTTTTTATCTTTTATTTTCCTATAGTTTTCATAATATTGTGTTATCCTTTTTAATTTTGACAAAAAAATATCTATTCCAGTCAATAATAAAAAGGTTTGACATCAAGTAGGAGTTTGTAATAAATGCTAAAAATATTAGGAAAAAACACAAGCGATGATATCTCCACCTCACATTTTTTTGTGAATCCACCCCATTTTTAAAAAATAATTATAAAAGTTACATATTATTTTTAAAATTTCAAATCAAGAAGAGTTTTGAAGAATTTATTAATTAAATCTATCTTAATTCACTTTTTTGTGACTTAGATTTTTTAATATATTTGATTGCAAAAATTACTTTGTAAAAGTACTAAGATTTGCTTTAAGTTCAATCTTGTTCTAATTTCTACCAACCTTATTGTTTCTAATACTACTTTATTAGTATGATTATTATTTTTTTAATTAAACTACCATATTGTCTTTATGACACAATTCTCATGTAAATCATTAGGGTGTCAAATTTATGTCATTTACACGTAAGGTTAGTGAAATAATAATTAGGTTTCATTTAAAAATATTATATTATAAGTCACAAAATTAAATACCTAAATTGTTAGATATAATAATTCATCTTTTATGAGGGTAATTTTTTCCTTTTATATCATAATAATAAAATAGTAAAATAAAACTTATATTAAAATTTATGATTAAAGATGGTCAAAGAACCTAAGAAACAAATTACTAGAAGAATTTAATTGATTAACTATACAAAGCTTCTATTAATTTGTATTTTTAAGAATATATGTGAACTCATTGTAATTAATTTTTAGAAGTCAGGTGGATTTACAAAAATAGTGGGGTGGAAATATCTATATCTAAAAAACATTGATACTTTCTTAGAAATAAGTAAAGAATTATCGAAACTCAACCATTGTTTGTTGAAATTATTCATTTTCCCTTCATGTTTCAAAATTCTTCAAATATCGTTGCCGTTAAAAAAGCTATTAATGAACTTTCAAATTTTTTTGGTATCTTTATTAATTTATCCCTAGAATTTTTTGTTGATCAATGTTAGATTTTATAACATTAGGGTAAAAAAGTAAAAGAAAAAGGATAAAATATTTACCTTTTTTTCCCCTTACTAATAGGGGTATGAGTTTGGAAACATAAAGAGGATGTTTGGAAAGAGACTCACACAAGTAATTACAAATTAAGTAAAACAAAACTCTTTCTTTCTTTGGGTAATTAAAATAGGATATGTACTACAAATAAATATACAAAAAATTAACCTACAAAATCCAAAGCAAAGAATTAAGCACAAGAGACATATTTTTACGTGAAATACCCAAAACGGGAAAAACCACGAGATCATATTCTGATAGAATCTTCCACTCTATTAATGGGATTACAACACAAATCCTTCTCTAAATAATCCTAGAGGCTAATAATATCAAGAATCTCAATAATCTTGACTTACAATAACAGTATAATAATTGTCTTTCTAACAAGTGAGTATCTCAAATAATAGTCAATGAGAGTATAAAACAAAAATCAAGACCTGTAAGATTGTAGAGTACGATGCTAGGAACTTATCCTCAAAATTTGGAGAAATTATAGTTAAACTCACTTTCTGATCATCTAATTAAAAATTGAAATTTCTATTCCCAAAACCATTGTCTTTCTTTCCCTCTCTTGTCCTTTTGCAATCGTGAAACTTGCTGCCGCCTCCACTTGCTCTTCTTTACATAGCCACGTTTCAGAACCTAATTTTATTGTAAAATATCACTTAGCCCCTTAATTTTCTTTAATTATTTAAATACCCAAATCAATGGAACTTGGGCTTGGGCCACCCAAATGAGGTGGACCCAACAAATCTCCCCCTCTAGTTCATGTGGGGGGCACCACCAAGCTCGCTCTCTGTATACAACTTTTTAGCTTCTCCTTGAGCAATGACTTTATCATCACATTTAACTCATTTTTTGGTGTGTGAATCTTTTCAAACTGCAATTGTTTTTTCTCAAGCACGTCTCGTATCCAATGATACCTCACATCAATATGCTTGGATTTCGAATAGTATGTCAGATTCTTTGCCAAGTGAATGGCATTCTCACTGTCACGATACTCAACAAAGCTGTCTTACTTCACACCTAACTCTTGTTGGAAATTCTTCATTTACCAGGTTTCTTTGCAATCTTCAATAATTACAATATACTCTGCTTTTGTGGTAGACAAGGCAACACATTGCTAAAGTTTGGACTGCCACAAGACTGCTCCCCCTGCAAAGATGAGCAAATATCTTGATAAGAATTTTCTAGAACCAACATCTCCTGTCATAGCTGCATCCATGTACACTTGTAACACAAATTTGTCACCACTAAAACATAAACATGCCTTGGAAGTGCCTCTGAGATATTTGAGAATCAATTTTACCGTTGTCTATTACTCTTTATCTAGATTGGAGAGAAACCAGCTGACTACACCAACTGCATGAGCAATATCTGGTCTTGTACAAACTATAAATGTACCTTAAACTACCAACTGTTGAAACATAAAAAACTCCTCTCATCTCTTGCTTCATTTTCCCACTTGTAGAACAATACTCGAAACTAAACTTGAAATGACTCGCAAGAAAAGAACAAATAGATTTTACTTTGCTCATGTTAAATCTTTTAAGAACCCTTTCAATATATGCTTATGAGATAACTACAACTTCCCAGATTTTCTATTGCGGAAAATCTTCATGCCAAGAATTTATTTTGTTGATCCTAAGTCCTTCATTACAAAAAACTTACTAAGCTATTTCTTGAAATTATCAATCTTACTAGCATCCTGGCCAACAATCAATATGTCATCGACATAAAGCAAAAGAATGATGAAATCATTATCACTAAACTTCTTCACAAAAACACAATGATCACATATTGTCTTGTTAAAACCATGATTCTCCATGAAAGAATCAAAATTTCTTGTACTACTGTCTTGGTGCATGTTTCAGCCCATACAAACTTTTCTTCAACTTACACACAAGTCCTTCTTTACCTTTGACATTGAACCTTTCAGGTTGCTTTATGAATATTCCCTCTTCTAAGTTACCATGCAAGAAAGTTGTCTTTACATTAAGCTATTCAATCTCCAAATTCAAACTAGATGCTGATCCCAGAACAACTCTGATAGAAGACATCTTCACCACATAAGAAAATATTTCTTCAAAATCAACACCTTTCTTCTGATCAAAACCCTTCATAACCAATCTAGCCTTATATCGTTGTTATGAGTTATTTTCAATCTTTAACCTGTAAACCCATTTGTTCTTTAGTGCCCTCTTTTTTTTTTTGAAGATTTACTAAGTTATAAGTGTGGTTCTCATTAAAAGATTTCATCTCCTTTTTCATGGCTTTAACCCGCTTATTTTTATGTTAGTGAGACATTGCTTCTTCAAAACATTCTGGCTCCCCTCTATCTATAATCATCACATATTCATGTAGAGGATATCTAGTGGAAGGTTGTTGTTCTATAATGGATCTTCTCAATTCTGACTCAACTGATGGTGCTTGTTGTTTTAGAGGTGCCTAGTTAATTGGTTTTAATAGACCATCATTATTATCCTCGTCAACTCCCCCATGATCATCATGAACTATAGGTGGAGAAATTGAAGTTGAAATAATAGGAATCTTTGGAGATAATTGAGACTCATCACTTTTCTCTGCATTACCAACTGTCTGATCTTTAAGGAACACAACATCTCGACTTTTAGTCAATTTCCTTGCCACTAGATCCCATAATCTGCACCCAAATTCTTCATGCGCATAGCCTAAGAAAGTGCATTCTTTAGCTTTATCATTAAACTTCGATCTTTCATCTTTAAGGATGGAAACATATGATCTGCAACCAAGCACTCTTAAGTACATCGACATCTAATGGAACTGAAGGAGAAACGTTAATCAAGTCAACTGCAGTACACATAGACTCTGCCTAGAAAGATTTAGGAAGCTTGGCATTAGAAGGCATACACCTGACCCCCTCTTCAATTGTTCTATTCATCCTTTCAGCAACACTATTTTCTCGAGAGGTTTTTGATACAATCTTCTTAAGTCTTATTATATAGGATCTACAATACTGCTCAAATGGTCATCTGTACTCACCACCATTATCTATCCTGACGCGTTTTAATTTTCTTCATGTCCCTCTCTCAATATAAGCATGGAAGAACTTAAATGTATCAAGCATCTGATCTTTTGGCTTTTAACACATAGTGGGTGTTTACTTTCCTCCCTTTAGCTAACACTAAGGAGCCTTTGGTGAGCTTCCATTTTTCCTCACTAAATTGGTTGGTATAACTATCATCATTAACCTTGCCTATAGAAATCAAATTAAGGCGAATATATAGTACATGTCTGACATATTTAAGCAACAACTTATAGCCAATGCTAGTTTCCAAGTAAATATCTCTTATGTCCACAATCTTATATGCCTCTTCATTTCCCATCCGAACATGGCGATAATCACCATTAACATAAGATGTAAAGTAATCATGATGTGCAGTAACATGAAACGAAGCACCTGAATCAATCACCCAATCACTGGTATGGCAAGTGAGATTTATCGAGCTCTCATCATAAACAATACCCAAATCATCATCAATTATGGATGCAGTGTTCTCTTTGTCATTTTTCTGAGCATCACCATTTTCGTTTGCATATTCTCTTTTCCACAATCTACACACCCTTTTAAAGTAACTCATTTTGCCAACAATGAAAGCACTTCATGTTTCTTCTCTAGAACTTAGATCTTTTTCTTGGGTTATCATTGTTCTGCTAGCAAGAATTTCTGGTATGGCTTCTTCCCTACCTTTCTTTCTTTTCCGAAACAAGGGCATCTGACTCAGAAGGAGCTGCTTCAACACCATTTCTTTTAGATTCTTCATTTTGCAGTCAATCATATCTAAGGTTAATTTCTCGTTCGATGGTAAATTATTCATTAACACCACTAATATCTCCTAATTGTCAAGCGAAGAAATAAACAACAACAATGCTTGTAACTCATCATCTAAAATAATTTTTATAGTAGTCAATTGATCAACTAAGCCTTGAAACTCACTAGTGTGTTCAGTTATACTGCACCTCACCTTGTATTTCAAGTTAACAAGCATTTTCATTAAATTGACATTATTTTGTGCTGTCGACTGCTCATAAATTATTTCTAATTTCCTCCAAAGAACACCAGCCCCAGATTCCTTCGCTACATGGTGGTACATACTCTAATCAATAAATGACATAATAGTACCAACGACCTTTTGATTTAATTGAACCCATTTCTTATCATCTAAATTGACGGGTCTAACTTCTTCGCCTTCAATGGGTTCATTTAAGTCTTTCATGTACAACCAATATTTTATCCTATACTTCCATTAAAGTTTAATTATTGTCTTAATAAAATAAATGAATATTTCAAGACTTATAATTAATTATTATTAATGGCTACATATTATTAAATTTAAATAGAAACAGGAAGAGACATGTAATTTTTTGTAATATAATAATAATTATTTATTTTTTTAATATTTTTTAATGTAATTATTTTTTAATCTCAACTAATTTATTAGATAATAAAAAATATAAGAAGATGAGAAATAGTGATGCTACATCATCTCTTATAGTCCCAGCTTTATATATCTACTAGGAAATAGAATTGCACTTCGTACGGCTTTAAAAAAATCATTTAGTATTATCCTTTTTTTCTTGTGAATACATTGAATAATCTCTAAGGCATAGACTTATAATTTTGTTATTTAAAACAGACTATCAGAACTGTGTTGTCTTCAACATCATATTATGAAAAAATATACTTCTATGGCAAGGGATAATTAATGATCCTCAAGGAAAACATAGTTGGGGCTATTCATAGTTTTTCCTTTTTCAAAGTATCTAAAATTGGCAATGAGGAAATTATATAAATGCCGAACATAACAGAGCATATTAAATTACTCAGCAAATGGTTCCGATATCTATCACTGATTTATTTGTACGCCAATCAGCGGATGCTATCAATTTTGTGACTAATTTTGACATCTCAGAAAGCATCTGTTTTTCATATATCAGTTTGAACTCTTGCTTTTCTACACATGAAATTTAACGAGGATTCCAAAAGAATTTGGCTAGTTTATAAGCAGAAGCAATACATGCGTACATATAGATAAAAGCAGTAATATAATGATAAGTTTTAGTAGTATTTTTCAATCGTGGTGCAATGTATTGTAGATTCTAATTTCACAAAAGTATTGGCTTAATTAATTTATTATATCGGTTTGATCTTGAGGAGGAAACTACATCAAGTGTAATCCCTTCACTTATCTTTGATTGTAGTCTCTAGTTTATCTACTTCAAGTTAGCTCACAGCTTCATACCATATCAAAAACTAAAAACTAATCTATGAGTTTCAAAAACGACAAATTTCATATTAAAATAAAATTATTAACAGTAATCAAAGTTTATCCCCTCAAACCACATACAATATTTATTTTACTAAGTATGAAGAAATACAATCCTAATATCATCCCGTGATTTGGTATACCAGTTCATGACAAAGAAATACCTATTTCAAATTTTTTTCCACTTTAGATTGATCACCATAAGTATATTTCTAATTGGGTTATTATTAATATATCTATCAAGCATGATGTGTTTTCAAATCATCTGTAACTTTAACTGCTAATAATTCACAAATCTTTTTATGTTTTAGCGTAAACTATGACTACCAATTAACATAAACTTACTGACATAATAGCACTGACACCTATCTATTTTATAGGAACTTGCCAATCCAATTTATAGGAACTTACATACATAAAAGCTTCCAAATCTGATCTTCCATATTGCTAAATCCTCAGAATGTTCATTAATTACAGTCCAAAGCAACAAATACTCATGGTTAGAGCACTGGAAGAAAATTGCAAAAAGAAGAATGTTGTGGAGGTCTTAGATCGATGCTTGCTGATAAGTCAGTAGCACAAACCTGGATACATGTAATCAAACATGTATAGAGATACGAAATTGCTAAGTCTGAGTAGAAGAAAACATCATACCTCAACTCAACATTAAGAGGGGTTAAAGTGGAAGGAAGAGGTTATATGACATGGAACCTTAACAAATTTGAACAATTATTGTCCAACGCTAAAACAATAGAAGAACAAGACAATAAAATACCATAAATACTACTGATTATAAGGGTACATGCAAGAATAAGACACTTAAGAACACAATAGAAAAGGGTAAATATCTATTTATTCTACTGTAATTTTGTAGTTCAAATGCTATAAAAAACATTCAGCCAAATTCAGAAAGATAAAAAGATATATTTAGATATTTGTATGATACAGTGGAGAAATCTAGTCACAGTCTATAAGCCAAAGGAAGTGAGGAAAAAGGAAGAGTACAACTGCAGATAAAGGCTCCAAAATACACATCATAAGCGGTGTACCTAAAGCTACAAGTACAATCAACAAAGACTACAAGATAAAGTAAGTAAACTAACTGTCAGAGACTTCAACAACATGAAATTTCTTCCAACTTCCAGGTTCAAAACATGGAAAAAAATCCAGGTTCAAAACATAGAAGAAAAAAAGAAGAAGTTAAATTTCAATACTATTTGTTGTCCATGTCTCTACCATGAAATGCTAAAATAGTTATATGTTAGGACTTGCAACAACAACAAATTGTAGATCGGACAAGGAGAAAGAATGCCAGGGGGAGTTTCGCATAAGAGGTGGTGGTGGTGATCCATTACTGGGAGATTTTTTACCTTGAGGATCTAGAGGTGGAAGATGATGCAAATGTGATGAAGCAATCGAGTCGGAATCCCCTCTGTGATTCATTTCACAGCTTTTCATGGTCATTCTCGAAACCATCACACTTCGACCACAGTTGGCCAGTTTCTTTGATGCCCCTCTTCTATTACTTTTAAATTGGTGGTTGTGATTCTTATCAAATAAGTTATTATGAGCCACTAGATTCTTGTGTTTCCTAGTGTATGGATCTTCTAGCTTCGCAAGTTCTTTGATAGGTGAAGCAGAGGAGACATCAGCTAGGCTTGTGAAAGACTTTGATTTTCCATTATAAAAACTGGATATACCTTCCTCAGAATGTTCATTAATTACAGTCCAAAGCAACAAATACTCATGGTTAGAGCACTGGAAGAAAATTGCAAAAAGAAGAATGTTGTGGAGGTCTTAGATCGATGCTTGCTGATAAGTCAGTAGCACAAACCTGGATACATGTAATCAAACATGTATAGAGATACGAAATTGCTAAGTCTGAGTAGAAGAAAACATCATACCTCAACTCAACATTAAGAGGGGTTAAAGTGGAAGGAAGAGGTTATATGACATGGAACCTTAACAAATTTGAACAATTATTGTCCAACGCTAAAACAATAGAAGAACAAGACAATAAAATACCATAAATACTACTGATTATAAGGGTACATGCAAGAATAAGACACTTAAGAACACAATAGAAAAGGGTAAATATCTATTTATTCTACTGTAATTTTGTAGTTCAAATGCTATAAAAAACATTCAGCCAAATTCAGAAAGATAAAAAGATATATTTAGATATTTGTATGATACAGTGGAGAAATCTAGTCACAGTCTATAAGCCAAAGGAAGTGAGGAAAAAGGAAGAGTACAACTGCAGATAAAGGCTCCAAAATACACATCATAAGCGGTGTACCTAAAGCTACAAGTACAATCAACAAAGACTACAAGATAAAGTAAGTAAACTAACTGTCAGAGACTTCAACAACATGAAATTTCTTCCAACTTCCAGGTTCAAAACATGGAAAAAAATCCAGGTTCAAAACATAGAAGAAAAAAAGAAGAAGTTAAATTTCAATACTATTTGTTGTCCATGTCTCTACCATGAAATGCTAAAATAGTTATATGTTAGGACTTGCAACAACAACAAATTGTAGATCGGACAAGGAGAAAGAATGCCAGGGGGAGTTTCGCATAAGAGGTGGTGGTGGTGATCCATTACTGGGAGATTTTTTACCTTGAGGATGTAGAGGTGGAAGATGATGCAAATGTGATGAAGCAATCGAGTCGGAATCCCCTCTGTGATTCATTTCACAGCTTTTCATGGTCATTCTCGAAACCATCACACTTCGACCACAGTTGGCCAGTTTCTTTGATGCCCCTCTTCTATTACTTTTAAATTGGTGGTTGTGATTCTTATCAAATAAGTTATTATGAGCCACTAGATTCTTGTGTTTCCTAGTGTATGGATCTTCTAGCTTCGCAAGTTCTTTGATAGGTGAAGCAGAGGAGACATCAGCTAGGCTTGTGAAAGACTTTGATTTTCCATTATAAAAACTGGATATACCTCTAATATATAAATTTATGATAAAAAAAGTTTCAATTAGAGAAGATAATAGGTCTTTTTAATGAACTGTTATATATTGATTGTATAATAACAGTCAAATTAATTATGAGATGATAAAAAGGTAAATCCGAAAGAAAATTTCTCTATTTATTAAATAATAAAGAATATATAAAGATGAGAAATTGTAATATCACGTCACCTCATATAGTCCCAATTTTATATAAATATATAGAGATATAGATATAACTATCTTGAGGGACTGTATGTAAAAGGACAAAATTTATAATAAAGGTCAGGCGGGGATTAAATGATGATTTTTTTTATAATCTAATTTAATATTATGGTGCAAAATATTTTTGAGTAAAGGGTAGATAAAACAAACAATGCTTGATTTTCCCGTATATTTATATTTGAAGCTCTTGAAAAGAGGAACAAAGTTCTGAATGTTTTTTTTGGGGGCTAAATTCTATCATTTAGTACCTCAAAAAATTGTTTGAAGTCTATTTTAAACAGTCAAAAAAATTGTTGGAAATCTATTTATAGATTTATGGTGTTGTTGTATGTTATTTATATTGAATTGATGCTAAATTGTTTATAATTGAATTGTAATTAAATTTTATTTAATATTATTACGTAAATTGTTGAAATCAAAAGTATATTCAAACTTATTATTATACAAATCCTAATATCTGAAAATTTTATTTACAATCTATGCAAATATTACCTAATTTCCATCCACATATTTTTTTATAGGTCTAAATTTTGCATCCCTGTTTATACCCAGATTCATCATTTGCAAGGCAGAGCAATGCAGCCTTTGCCATATTTTGAAGTTTGAACCACCCAGGAATCATCATTATTTATTAATGTGGGTTCCATCAGCTGGGTTATGGGACCATCGTCTAGAATTGGCAGAGCCCACGTTACAGTAAGAAAAATCAATGCTAACATTAATCATATGACCAGTTAAAATAATGAAGTGTTGGTTGACTCGGTCAAATTTTCGTAGACACTAATTAATTCAATTGAAAAAATCTTTTAAGATGGTTAAATGATGTAGGTGGTTGCGCAGCACGTGCACGATACCTTTTATCATAGCTCAAACTATGGGTATTTATTATCAATAGGACTTTGTTTTAATAGGGGAATTTTTATATTTATAATAATAAGTGTAAGAATTTAAATTTTCATAAAAATATTTTTAAAGTTTATTTATAATTTTTTTAATTATTAAATAATTGAGTGGAGACAATCTATTTCTTACGAAATGTGCGTGAAGTGGACAATCTTTAAATATTTGAGAGGGTTTGAAGAATTTAGACAACGCTTTAGAAGAGTACATGCCACGAAAAAAATTTCAATTATAAAATCTGTTTATAAATATTAATTGTAATATCTACAATTCTATATAACAGTATTAAAAAAAACTATAAATATTTATTGAGGGCATATAATATATTATTTTTGGGCTTGTAGTGAGATAAAGCAAATTTAAAGTGCTCTAGACATTTTCCTTGTCATCGAGCCGAAATTTCTTTCTTTTTTTTTCTTTTTATCGTTTGGTGATTTTAAAATATTTTCTTATTTTCTTATTACTTTTTGGATTTTAATTTATTTTTTAGATGTCAAAATTTTTTGTCATTTATTTCATTTTACTTATTTTCACTAGGAATATTTTATTATAGCATAATATTTTGGGTTAATGGCGGATCTAGAAAAATAATTTATCGGGGGCTAAATTAAATAACAACAAAATGTAAAAATTGAAACTTGAATATATAAAATTTTTTATAACACATTTACAATTGTTGTATATGAGATTTCATATTTTTTAAAATATTGTGCAATAGACTCATTATCAATACTATTAAATACATCTTTTTTCTACATAAACAATCAAATTATTATTAATCCATTTATCTCTCATCCGATTCCGAGTTCATTCTTCACAAATTTCATTACTGAAAATATTCTCTCTATTGTGGTTGTAAAAACTGGAAGAACAGAGTTATTTGATAATTTGACAGAGATTATTTAAAAATTTATTAATTTTTCTTTTAAACAAAAAAGGATAATTTTTTTTTTCAGTGGGGGCTTGAGCCCCTGCTCGTCCTACACTACATCCACTCTGTTTTGGGTTTGTCTATTTTAATAAATTCACAATATTTAAGGTTATTATAAAAATATTTATTGGTTAAAACTCTAATTTTACTAATTCGGACTTGTCAATAATAGTAATTAAAAAAAAGACTTATCAATAATATTTTAGTTATTTAAAAACTTTGTTTCTCTATCTTTTATCAATCTTTACATTTCATGCATCATGATTAAAGAGGTTTCAAATAACAAATGAATTGCTTTACATTCATGTACTTTTTTTTTAAGGTACCGTTTTGAAAATTAATAGATAAATTCTTTGAACCCAAGCAAGGATTGACCTCCGCTGCGGTTGGTAAACAAGCCGGCACTCTTCCGGTGATGAGCTCCATCAACAACATCCCCTAATCATGGACATCTACAAAAAGCATCTCATCTTCCTCTGAATTATGATATCCTCTACTATTTAATCACCGTATCAGTCACAACCTCAAAAGACATGCTTAAAGATTTTTATTCTTTCAATACATATGTTGATTTGTGTCCCACATTGGATAGTGAAGGGGAGATATTTAGATTTATAAGAAAGTATGTCACTCCACCTAAAAAGCTAATATTTTGGGTTGGATACTTAAAAATCTTGTACTAAGTCCCCCCAATAAGTGGTATCAGAGCTAAACCCTAGTAACCGAAATATGGTGGTGGAACAATTAAGGTATATCGGATGAAAGGACCAGAGTCCGACGATGGTTTCGTCCGAAAGAGTGATTGTTGAGTTGTGTCCCACATTAACTAGTAAATGGGAGATACATGAGTTTATAAAAAAGTATGTCATTCCGCCTAAAAGACTAATCTTTTGGGTTGGATACTTACAAATCTTATACTAAGTCCCCCAACAACATATATATAAGAGGGCCTATCAAATAATATTTTGCTACACGTTCATTAATTTTGACAGTGACCAATTATATAAATTGATCAAATTGACGAACAAGGCATACATAATTCAAATCATGTGGTGTGGTTCATTGTAAGAATTTTTTATATATTTTGTGCATTGAAGGTGTTTTACAAAATTGCATCAATAAATAAAAAAATATAAATTTTTAGCATACAAAATGCGCTCATTTTTCAACCACTAACAACTCAATAAACGTTGAAAGACAATAAACAAACATAGAGAATAGATGCAGCAAAACAACAAAAATCAAATGAGATTTGATTCTTAGGATTTACATCCCATAAGGTAACCCAAAAGACTAGCCTTCATTTAATAAAGTTATATGATGAGAATAAAATTATCAATGATTATCAATGATTCGCAAATAAGGATGTCCTTCATTTAATGAAGTTCTCCCTGTTCTGTTGAATTTTCCAAGAAAATAAATCAATAAAATGAGAACCGACATTAAATTAAAAATAAAAAGCACTAATTTTATTTTGAGGATGCAACTAATTTTCGATGTACTTTGTTTAAATCCCGATGAATAAATAGAATCTACTTCTCAAGAATAAAAATAAAACTTATCACCTGACTGGAACAAACCAGCGAGTATGGTTTATCAGCCCCGCATTGATAATTTATTGATTTTGTATTTTTGAATTCAATGGCAGTTTGATAATCAACTGATTCTATCAATAATTGCCTTTCAGAAGGTAAAATCGTTATTTTACCTGTCTAATTGAATTTAAGGGTAGAACAGTATTTTACCATGGATTCTTTAATAACAGTTTACAAAATTTTCGAAAAATTGGCTCGTTAATATTTTGAGTTAGAACTAATCCAGTCCAACTATAAAAAAATTTAAGCTTAAACAAAATTATTGGGTAATCCCGTTTGACCCAATCCAATAAAAATCGGGCTAAGGTGGGTTGGGTTAATATTCTTTTTGAGCGGTGCTATTAGCACACTTTTAAAATTCTGATAAAACCCCTTCATATATTTACTATTTTAGACTAAACTGAAATTACAGAAATATATAGGTACAAATAAATATGTTCATGCCCCATGAATTTGAAAACGAAAACAAATAATTTGCTTTTGAGTAGAACTCTTTGCATTGTGAGGCGATCTAGATCTTCAGGTGTTCTAGTAGATGTTTAGTTACTGTCAAATATGGGATTAATAAGCAAAAAGAAATAAAAGGATGTAAATTCTCGGAATCAACTCAATCAAGATTATTTGTGATTCAATGACCAAGCTTAAGAGATTTTTCTTTTTGTTTGTGTTTCAGCATTCATTTTCATCTCTCGATCACAATAAATTAAATATTCGGACTATTAGCACTCCTCTAAAATCCTATTAAAATCTCTTTTTCAATTATATTTCATTTAATATTAAAAATATCATTTTTTTCCTAAATGAACACTCTTTTAATTTATGAATTTTTCAATTTCTAATATTTTTCTCACTCTTTCAGCCTTACTATTTGTATTCCTCTCTTCAAAATTTCTTTACTAATTAATTTTTTAAAGAAAAAATTAAAAAATAAAAAAAACATTATACTTAGAAAATAATAAATATTGTATGGGTCTAATACAATTTTATCCTACCTATAAATTTTTCGGTTAGCAATTACTTTGATAATTCTTAAAAAATTATTTGTAGTATGATAAAATTTTATTTTACTTATTTTTTCACTGTATTGTATCTTAATTAAGTTGTTATATTTATTACAAGAATTTTGTTTTAGCTTGGAGGATTACTTCTTAAATTCATATTATTTTAATGATAATAAAATATATTTATATTGTGCAAGTAAAATAAAATTGAAGAGGATAAGAAAATGTTAATGGCTTAATTCTATTTATATTTGTCCCTAAATGTAATTATAATATAATAGGGGTTTTATAAGATTAATGAAGGGGTGCCAATAGGGGTGTCAAAAAAACTCGCCCGGATCGGATCCGGCCCGGACCCAGCCACAGAAAAAGCAGATCCGAATTTCAGAATTTAAAACCCGGACATATCCGGGCACGGTCCGGATTCGACACCAAAAACCTGGAACCCGGACCCGTTTTCCCAATTAAAAAAAAATATATATATATATATATCTAAAACCAGTTACCTTACCCAAACCCAAAACTCTCAAATCCGAAAATCCCTAATTCCCCAAATCGCAAAACACACAAACCCAAAGGCATAAGCAGCGACGCTGTCACCGTCACCGTCACCGTCGGCTAGCACCCACCGTCAGTCCGTCACCGTCGACTAGCACCCACCGTCAGTCCGTCACCGTCGACTAGCACCCACCGTCAGTCCGTCACCGTCGCCCCTCGGCAGTCGGCAGTCGGCATCATCTCTTCTCGTTTGCATTTGCTGACTCGGTTTTGCTCAGTTGCGGCTGTGACGGGAGTCGTTCGTGCAGCGGCAGCAGCGCAGTGCAGCCCCCTCCGGCGCCGTCAGCGTCAGCGCCACCGTCTCCAACTCTCCATTGCCACTTTGTCATCCACCATCAGTCCATCACTCTGCCATCACAGCCACCACTACCAGCCACAGGTATTGATTTTTTTCCTTCCATATTTTGTCTTTCCAGTTGCATTTTTGCCGATTGCTTCTCTGTTGGTGTTGGCTGTTGCTATTCGTGTTTATTTTTGGCCAATTTTGTGCATGGTTGCTGACTTGCTGTTGCTGTGAGGCTAAGTGGTTTTGACCGAAAACATGAGAAAAAAAAGATTTATAGAATTTCTTTTATTTGGCAATTAATTCCTTTTATTTGGCGAAAACATGAGAAAAAAAAGAAAAAAAAACAATGGTTGTCCCAAGCTCAAATACTTCCCGGAGAAGGGCCTGCCTTCCTCACTTTTACAATTATACATTCATCGCTGTCCGTTGATAGAAGAGAAGTGCAGAAAGGATGGAGGACAATATTGGGACTTGTTAACCCATATACCGCGCGTTGAAATAGATGGTAAAATAGGTTTTTGGTGATATTTTTTATTTGTGAAAGGATGGATGACTGGAATATTTTTTTTTATTAGTATTTTCTTTTTTCAAATTAGGCGTTGAAATGGATCGTAAATTGGTCTTTGGTGACTGAACAGTGAACGACTGAAATATTTTATAATTACTACTTTTTTTTTCAAATTGGGCATGTTTGTGTATGTAATTTCAAAATTCTAATCTCAGTTGAAAACTAATAAAATGCTTGTTAAAAAAAATGAGTTTGCATTATTTATCTGTTGAAACTTCATTTTCTTTTATTTATCCTTCTGCTGTACGGTTATATACGTGCGTGTATATTCTCTTAATCAGACTTTGACAAATATTATTTTTAAATTTTACCTGTTGGATATATATATATTCTCAAGTGGTCTCTATTAAAATAGCATGGTTCAACATAATTAATATAAATGAAAATCAAATTATTATGATTGAATTCGCTCGATTAGAATTATTTCGTCTATCTATGTATAATCTAACTTGTGAATTGTTAGTACGGTAATTATTTTAAATATTTTATATTTAAAAGTTAATTACATTTTGTTTGCGGGCTTAGAAGCTCGGAAGACAAAACCCGGACCCAGGACACGCCGGACTCAAGCCCGGACCGGACATACAAAAATCGGGTTTTATCCGGGTCCGGGTTTTAATTTTTGGCATCCGGTCCGGTCCCGGGTTGAACCAAACCCGGACCGGACCCGGGGTTTTGCCAAGCCTAGGTGCCAATAGTCTAACTCTAACTTCAAAAAAAATAAAAATAAAACCCAAACTATCCACTGCTTTTTCTTATCGGTGGATCTTGATTAATGAATTTATTTTGATTTGTATATGCTCATTGGATTAAAAGAGAATTAAAATAATTATAATGAATCACAATAAAAGTAGTTGAGCTTTGACAAACTAAAGAATTGAGGGCAACACCTCGTTGGAGGCAGTTGTATATGAATAGGTAAATTAATTTTTGGTATTAAATGGAGTGTTGAAAGAAATTGTAAAATTTTAAAGATTTAAATGGGGTGTGTTAAGAAATGGGGTTTTAAGCGGGCTTTTAGCGGGTGCTAATGGCTGCACTCTATTCTTTTTTATAAGCCCATAGTATTAAAGGGTAATCTCCCCTCTTCTTATGAGTTATTACCACAATCCTCTTCGTATTTGTACCCAGTTGTAACACAACTTTCATAATCCTCTTACCATTTTACCCTTGAAACAACATATTCTTAAAAAATGGATAAATATATCTAAATTTTTTAATATTAAATTTATTTCAATAAAAGTTAACGAATCCACTAAAAATTTTGTAATTCTACCACAATTAATTTAAAAAAAAAAACTCTACACCTATTAAGTTATATTGAGGTTTATTCTATTAAGTTGAAATTTTGAAATAATGTTGTGGAGTTTTTTTTTTTAAAAAAAGAAAATAATTGAACTGTAGAGTTATCAAATGTTTAATTCATTCTTACAAACTTTATTGAAATAAAATTTATATATTATATCTGTCCACCATAGTTTCTATTTTTATCATGTGTTATTATTTTGTAACCGCTCCAACCATGGTAAAATAACAAACAACTACAAGAATTATTCAAGTGTAACAATTTGCTACTTTAACAATGAAAACACAATATTATGCTGCTTTTTTATTACTTATATTAGTCAGTTGCAAGTATCTTGATGATGTTATAGGGGCAAATATGTTTTTACATAAAAACTAACCTGAATTATGATCACACAGAAATTTTTTTAGTACAACAAATAACCCCTATTTCAATTAAAATTACTGTAATACCCCCAATTAATATTGATACCCTAATTGGTAATAATTAATAACAATTGAAATGTTAAAAGACTAACAAAAATTAAAAATTAAGAAAAAAATGTAATTATGTTTAATGGTTATTTTGCTATATTTCCAAGCTTTTGGGGCTATTTTAAAATTGTAATTATGTTTGGTTATATTGTTGTTTTGGGAGTTATTGATAAGGATAGTTTTGGTTGTTTAAAAGTCAACTAATAGGTTAACTAACAATGGTAGAATAAAAATAATAAAGTATTATTTTTTATAGTTAATATAGCAAATTGTTGCACTTTTATATTTCATATAATACTTTATTATTTTCCTATAGTTAGAGTAGTGAAACGATAGTAGCCATTTCATTATTGTAATGTATATTTTATATTGTAATGTATAAAGATAGAAACTGAATAATTACATTTTATTGATTTTTTTTTGGAATATGTCGTTTCTATTATGAAATAATTATAACTATATGGATGTTCATCAAAGTAACTCTTCATATCATCACCAAGCAATTATTTATCCCCTATAACTCTCACTATCTCATAAGAAATTATAACTAATAATGTATCTATTTACTAATCATTTACTTGTTATCATTTGTATGGTTATGAGATTATAAAAGAAGGGTTCATCTCCTTCTTTGTATACACTTGAGATTGAATGAAATTCCTCTCCAGGTATTATGTCTCTTATTTGCTCTCTCTTTCTCTTTTGATATGTTGTTGTGCTCTTAATTGATGAATACTTTAACTTGTTATCAGCACGAGTCTCTTGCCAAAAAAAGGAATATGGTAAATTTCTCTCTTCTGATCTTAATCATAAAGGTATGAGTTGAACTATGTAGACTTTGTCTACAATCATATTTATATGTTTTCCATAATTTACGAGAATAGATTTGTAAATTTGTTCCTTTATTAATCATTATATATATTTTATGGAAATTGTATTACAATGTTTATCTAACTTTCCAATCATTGATATTGCTATTGTTTGATGCTTGTTATTATAATATTCAATTGCTATTATATATTTTGTATTCTTGGAATTATTTTAAAAAACATTCACCCTAAAGGGTGAATATTTTAATATAGAATGAAAGAAAATTATGAATGCATCATTGATAGATTGCACTACGCATCATGAAGATTTTCTTTCAAAATATGTTCCCGAAGAACTATTCCAAAATTATGATTTCATTAACCAACATCTTGTTCATGAAGGATTCATTATATAAGTGTATATTTTACATGTGTTTGAAGGGCTATACAAATATTATGAGTTCATATATACCTTATGTAAGACTATACACATATTTTCTTTTCCATATCTCCCAAAAGGAGTTATAGAATGAATATATAAATAAGGCATAATTCTTTCTTTGAAACAATTTAAAGGAAAAATTTGAAAATAAAAAGTGTTTGAGTAATAAATGTGGTCGTTAAAAAAAAACTTATTCGTTGCTGGTTTGAACAACTTCTTGACTTCATTGGCTAGCTCATTGTTCTGTTTTCAACCTCTTAGACTCTTAGTGAAAGATATTTGCATACTTATTTTATACTAGATAATTTTCAAGAACAGTTTGATATAATAAAATATGGGAATGAGTTGTAAGTAATACACACACACACACACACACATACACACACACACACACACACACATACATACATATACATATATATGTTTTTAAATGGTCAAGTATATATATATATGTACTTGACCATTTTAATTGATCTATATGTTTTTATTGAATTCTTGACGAATGATTCTTTTATGATTATCTTGAATTACTAAAGTCTAATTAATACTAATATGTTTGAGATCATAAATAGTACTAAAATATTTTGTGGAAAAAATCAACATCTGAATTATTATAAAGCATCATCTATTTGAAGGAGCTAAAAGTTCATATATATATATATATATATATGAACTTTTAAAGAACTCATTAACCAGATTTGGTAAAATAAGTTAAAAAGAACCAACCGCGTTGTAATTCTCCTAGGTGTATTGCAGTGCATTAAATCAACTGATGATGCTTTTAGCTCATCGGTATTTGATGAAAAGCAAATACTCACTAAAGCACGTCCAATTCAAATGAATATGGATTTAGAGCAACATTGTAAAGATGAGATAAAAGATTTAGAGTCCAAAGGACTCATTGTAAAATCTAGATCCCCTTGGTCTTGTGCCGCTTTTTATGTCAATAAAAATTCTGAAATTGAAAGGGGAACGCCGAGACTTGTAATAAATTACAAGCCTTTAAATAAAGCTTTAAAATGGATTAGGTATCCGATACCTAATAAAATGATTTGCTCTGAAAGCTGTGCTCTGTTTTTATTTTTTCAAAATTTGATATGAAATCCGGTTTTTGGCAAATTCAAATCCATCCCAATGACCGTTACAAAACCGCTTTTACTATTCCTTTTGGACAGTATGAGTGGACTGTTATGCCTTTTGGTTTAAAGAATGTACCCTCGGAATTTCAAAGAATTATGAATGACATTTACAATCCCTACTCCGAGTTTTGCATTGTTTATATTGATGATGTGTTTATTTTTTCACAATCCATTGATCAACACTTCAAACATTTAAAGACTTTTTATTTTGCCACTAGGAAAGCTGGTCTAGCTCTTTCCAGTTCAAAGATTTCACTGTTGGTTTTCTTGGGTATGAAATCTAAGATTCCACATCCATACCCATGGAAGGAAGAAATTTGTACAGAAACAGAGAAATGGTAGAAACCGTTTCTCAGACTCAGAGGGAATATAATAGGCTTTAAAGAGGGTAGTCAGATTCCTTTGCCACTACATTTCTACAGGAACCACTACCCCTATTGAAAGATCACTTGCCTTCACCGACAAGTTTCCAGATAAAATCCTTGACAAAACCCAATTGCAACGTTTTTTGGGAAGTCTTAATTGTGTTCTTGATTTTTGTCCTAGTATCAATAGGATAGCTAAACCACTGCATGATAGGTTAAAAAAGAATCCTGTTGCATGGTCAGAAGAACATAGATCAAAGTCTTCTGTTGCCGAGTCCTCAGATGAAGATACCGATCAAGAGGAAGAGCCGTTTTTACTACACAATTTGAGATGTAGGAAACTTAGTGAATTCCAGAGTTATAAAACCACCTTTTTCACCAAACTATTCCTTAGAGATGACGCTAGTCATCCAACTTGGAAGGAAAAATTCCTTGCAGGTTTGCCTACCTTACTTGGTGAAAAGAACCAATCGAATACTGAGTCACGTTTACTTTACCAATATTGAGTCATGTTTATTTGCTTTTTAATTTTAGAAATTCGGGTGAAGAGACATATGCGCTTTCACTTGTGTCCAGAGGACCACCCGAGGGTACAAAAATACGTATTAATACGTATGAAAATATAAATACTCTTTTTTTTAAAGTACATGATAAATGTACATAATTCTTTACAGGAAAATAAATAATTATTTACAGTGCTTTATAGGAGAGAAATGCTAAAACAATCGTCAGAATCTTAGATTTCATACCCAAGAAAACCAATTTGTTTTACAAAGAACATTCAAAGTCAAGTGGTGGTCAAAATTTGCCGAAAAGTCAAAATTGACTGAAACAATTATTCGTGACTGGCTTTCTGCCAAAGGCTTTCTCCAACCATCCATAAAGCAATCCAAAGCCCAACAAGCTAAAACACACCCTTCCTTCGATCCTATTTTCCTTCTGTTATCAGAGCCAAGGGGAGGAAAATGTTTTATAGATCAAAGAATTTGTGTTAAAGACTTGTGTTTTATTTTAATCCCTGTTTGTGTGGTGAATTTTTTACTGGTGGTAAGTCCCGCCATATGATAAGATTTCCGTTTAAGGCAGTAAACCCATACCTATAGCCATACTGATAGGTCTTAGGGTAGACAATAAGTTTTGAACTATGGATTCTCTGCTCTGTAGAGCATCGTCCTTTTCTAGCTCTTCTTCTGGAAGAACTAGTGATTAAAAGAATGTTGTGAGTTCTGAAGAATTTGTTATCGAATACTTCAATAAAGCAATTGATAATTGGGAATTACCCAAGGTTAATAAAGATATGATTTACAAAACAAAAAGCTTGATTTTTTAAAGAATGATTATGTTATAAAAACAGAAGAACGTGACATAACTCTTTCAAAGCCTTTTGAAACAATTCATTTGTTTTCTGAACAGTCTTTAAAGAAATTAAAAGAAAAAGGTTTTAATTACATTCACATCGGTCTCATACAAGTTGGCATAAAACCCCTGACCAAAGAAGGTCTTGATACCTTAATCCTTGCAGTCCTAAGAGATGGCCGATTCATCTCTTTTGATGATTCTTTACTAAGTAGTATAGAATCGAGTCTGTGTAAAGGTCCCATTTCATTCAATTGTTATCCAAATAAAACAATTTCTCTTAAAGACAAAAATATTTTGAAAAGCATGATATTACAAATCAAAACTCATTATTATCACATGATTGAGGGATCCGTCCTTGTAGCCATAATTTCTGCATTTAGCACGCAGCATAGATTTCAGTCAAAAAGAGAAGAGACTCTTCTCTTGCAGACTGATTTGTTAAAAGCCAATACTGTCATTCCAAAATCAATCCAATGGAAAGATGTCAATCTTCCGGATGAATGGATTCTTAAAGGAGCCACTACACCAGTGATTCCGAAACAACTTGAGCCAAATACAGAGTTGCAAAACGTGACTCAGTATCCAGATGGTAAGGTAAAACTATCATTTAGGAGATCTACCTCTTCCAGATTCTTCGATAAAGGCTCAATTGCAAATATCTCTTCTTTAAAGAGAAAATTTACAAAAATACCCTATAAGCTAAACCTTCAAAGTCAACCTAGGTTTTCCACTTCGGATATACCTAGTTCCTCTATGCATTCAGTAAATTATGCAGCTAGTGTACCTCATCCCATATACACTAGTCGAGAAAGACAGGAAGAGAAGGAACCTTTTCCTCCGACTTCTCCCACATTCTCATCAGTCACTGAGAATATCATAAATGTCATTGAAAAGGATTTTGAATTTGATAAAACTCTTCTTCATAATGATTTTTATTCTGATTCAAATAAAGAAAAAGACTTTGGTTTTTTAAATATTTCCTGAACCAAAGAAAAGAAATTCAAGAAAAGTATTACGAATTTGTTAATTCTTACAAAGTTCACATATTGTTTTTTGATTGGTTTGAGATATATTCTTCAAACAACAATATTTCATATCCCTTTAAAGAGTCAAACCCTATTACTATTAGGAAGAAAATCCCTGAGTGGAACCTTTCTGATAGTAATAGAACTATAGAGTCTGAACACCCTCCTCTTAGGAGTCTTACTATTGACCATGGTGAACCTCCTATAGAGATTAGAGCATCACCTTACAAAATTCCTAGACCAAATGATTCTGATGCGAATTTAAGTAGTATTATTCAACATAATAATTTCTGTAATACTAACTTAAATACCATTGGAAAGCAATTGACTAGGATAGAAAGTCAATTCCATAAGTCAACCATTTCTATTCCTACTGTTCCATCAAAATTGGATTCTGACAAAAAACTTAAAGAACCTATTTTCAAACCTTTCCAGGTTTCGAAAACTAGTCAAAAGCTTGTTCAAGAGTCAAAATCAAATTTTACTAAAGCCATTAGAGAACAACTAGATAGGATAGAAGCTGCTTCTTCCTCATCTAGTAAAGTTCAGATTGCCTCTGATACTCCCCAATCTAGCAAGATTGGAATATTAGAACATGACCAAGTTTCTATAGCCTCTTCTGACCTAGAAGTTTTCAATGAAGAACCCATTCCTAAAGCCCACAAAATCCATTGGGAATTAACACTCCCAATGGCTAGGTCCCCACCTGATTTGACCATAGACAAAAGGCCCAGTGCATTAAATCAACCGCGTTACAATTCACCTAGGAGAATTGCAACGTGGTTGGTTCTTTTTAACTTACTTTACCAAATCTGGTTAATGAGTTCTTTAAAATGGATGGATGGAATTGCAACGGCTTTGTTCAATTTTAAAAATAGGCCCAGTGCATTAAATCAACTGAGCGCACATGTTCTTTTCTTTCCCAAAAAGAACCAACCGCGTTGCAATTCTCCTGAGTACAACATCCTAGGTGTATTGCAGCAAATGACCATGGCAGTCAATGCCTATAAAACCCAATCAGAAACTTCTGACAAAGCCATTGCAGAAGTTCTTTAAAATGGATAGATGGAATTGTAACGACTTTGTTCAATTTTAAAAATAATTTAGTACGTGGCGTTGTTACCAGGCACAAGGTCCTTTCCGAATTCTCAGAAGGAATTTTTCAAAAAGATATTTAACCCTTTGTCAGACCAGTAGCCTCAAGCCTCTTGTTTCCAGCTGATATACTAAATTTAGGAATCTTTACCAAATAATGATTAGATTGCTTTAAACGTGGTTGGTTTATTTTATTAGATCTTTACCAAATATTTTTAAGTTCTTTGACGCCTAGATCATACATCTAAGGCCGGGTTCATACACAGTACCAGATCCGGATCCCGGAAATGGTGCTCTGAAGGATTGGAGGGAGAAGAGAAGAGATACAACTGAGGATTGAGATCTGGTCTCGTTACCTCAGAGGAACGTACGAGTTTTATGGCAGATCTGATAAAAACCAGTCTGCGTTCATGCTTTAAAAGAAAAATGCTTTAAATTAAAGTACAGAAATTTAAATTACATAAAGGAAATTGCGTTAAAAGTAAATTGCGGAAATTTAAAATGCATAAATTAAATTGCGGAAATTTAAATGGCTTTAAAATAAATTACATGGAAATGAAATTAAACATACATCTTTTGATTTCTTTGAACTGGAACTTTGCTTTACAATTTTTTAGATATTTCCTAAGAGAAAGTTTGTAAGAATGGAAGATTAGAAGACTAGAAGCTCCCTTGATGTCTTGATCATGTCACAAGACAGGGAATAATGCTTCTATGGTGTCTTCACCAGACTTCCGAGAAGGGGAGAAAAAGAAGAAGAAGAAGAGAGAGAGAGAGAGAGAGAGAGAAGAGAAGAAGAGAGAGGAAGAGAATTCTAAAATCTGAAAAAATTCTGAGAAGTCTAAGTCTTCTTCTGAATTTATATACACGTCTTTAAAATAAACTGTAGCGGCCCTGTAGCGCTTCAACTGTAGCGGGAGCGGAGCTGAACAGGAGGCTTTGGATGTACAGTGCTTTTTAATTTTAGAAATTCGGGTGAAGAGACATGTGCGCTCTCACTTGTGTCCAGAGGACCACCCGAGGGTACAAAAATACGTATTAATACGTATGAAAATATAAATACTCTTTTTTTTGTTAAGTACATATAAATGACATTTATAAATTCTTTTTCAAAGAATTATGAATGACATTTACAATCCCTACTCCGAGTTTTGCATTGTTTATATTGATGATGTGTTGATTTTTTCACAATCCATTGATCAACACTTCAAACATTTAAAGACTTTTTATTTTGCCACTAGGAAAGCTGGTCTAGCTCTTTCCAGTTCAAAGATTTCACTGTTGGTTTTCTTGGGTATGAAATCTAAGATTCCACATCCATACCCATGGAAGGAAGAAATTTGTACAGAAACAGAGAAATGGTGGAAACTGTTTCTCAGACTCAGAGGGAATATAATGGGCTTTAAAGAAGGTTAAATAGTGGGTGGCATTTTGGGTTAGGATTTGAGGAGTTGGGTAAAAAATGTTCCACCAATGGTGAAACCAATTTGGGAGGCTTTGGGCGGTTATTTTTTAATTGAAGAAAAATAACCATGAATGAGATTTTTTCGGGTTTTGGATGAAAAATGTGTTGTACCATGTTTGTTGGTTATCCCAGTAAGAATAGGTTAAGCAATGTGGTAAACACATTTGAAAATTTGGAGGGAATCTCCTTTGTGTATGGAGTTGGTCACCCCACTGGTTTGGGCTCAAAACCTTTAAAATGGTGGCCGTGGAATAGGCCGGTTCTTTATGGGTTTCACTGAGGAAAAAATATTTGAATTTTACAGACTCAGTTACTTCCAAAATGCTTTGATAATAAGATTGGGGCTTTGTTAAATCTCATGGTTTAAAAAATCAATTTTTTGGAAAAAACTTTGAAATGGCTTAAAAAGGACCAGTGTGGTAAAATCCATCTTCCATTGATAAAATTGTTTTGAAAATGGGTTTTATCAAACCAATCAGAAGTTTTCTTTGAAGGTGTTGGCTGAGAAAGCACAATTTGGGAGGATGAGCTTTCACCAGAGACAACAATATTTTGAGAAGAGGGTTTTGGAATTTCTTTCGAAATGGGCTTTGCAAATTCAATATCTTCTTTGGGGACTATTTGGCTTTGGGAGAGGTTTTGAAGTGCGAGCATAAGCTCAAGGGACTTTGTAATGGAACTCATCCATTACTTTATTTGGTCATCAGTGGAAATAACTTTGTATTTGGCTTCATCTTCTTCAACCATTTCAATCCAGGATTTAATGGGCATGGCTGAAGAAAGCAATTTTTCTTTGGAAGGAGTTGATTGGGGTTCTTTGGAGGTTACTTGAGATTCGGAATCTTTAAGTACTGCTTTACCCTTATCCTTCCTCTTTTGCGGCATTATCTGTTTTTTATTATTTTCTTTTTGCTTTAATATACCACCATAGCCTACATCGGATGCATTAGTTTCTACAATTTTAGGCAATGTTGGGTTTGTAAGAAATAAGCATGGAATACTTTTTACAATGGTCTTTATATGCTTGACAATCCTAGTATGTTCTTCTGACCATGCAACATGATTATTTTTTAACCTATTATGCAGTGGTTTGTAAGAAATAAGCATGGAATACTTTTTACAATGGTCTTTATATGCTTGACAATCCTAGTATGTTCTTCTGACCATGCAACATGATTATTTTTTAACCTATCATGCAGTGGTTTAGCTATCCTATTGATATTAGTACAAAAATCAAGAACATAATTAAGACTTCTCAAAAAACGTTGCAATTGGGTTTTGTCAAGGATTTTATCTGGAAACTTGCCGGTGAAGGCAAGTGATCTTTCAATAGGGGTAATGGTTTCTTTAGAAATGTAGTGGCCAAGGAATCTGACTTTAGTTTGAAAAAGTGAAATCTTTGAACTAGAAAGAGCTAGACCAGTTTTCCTAGTCGCAAAATAAAAAGTCTTTAAATGTTTGAAGTGTTGATCAATGGATTGTGAAAAAATAAACACATCATCAATATAAACAATGCAAAACTCGGAGTAGGGATTGTAAATGTCATTCATAATTCTTTGAAATTCCGAGGGGCCTTCTTTAAACCAAAGGGCATAACAGTCCACTCATACTGTCCAAAAGGAACAGTAACATCGGTTTTGTAACGGTCATTGGGATGGATTTGAATTTGCCAAAAACCGGATTTCATGTCAAATTTTGAAAAAATAAAAGCAGAGCATAGTTTTTGGAGCAAATCCTTTTTATTAGGTATCGGATACCTAATCCATTTTAAAGCTTTATTTAAAGGCTTATAATTTATTACAAGTCTCGGCGTTGTCCTTTCAATTTCAGAATTTTTATTGACATAAAAAGCGGCACAAGACCAAGGGGATCTAGATTTTACAATGAGTCCTTTGGACTCTAAATCTTTTATCTCATCTTTACAATGTTGCTCTAAATCCATATTCATTTGAATTGGACGGGCTTTAGTGGGTATTTGCTTTTCATCAAAAGAACTTTCATAGGACAGATCAACCAAATGCTGTTTTCTTTCCCAAAATGCGGATGGTAAATCGGCACAAATTTCTTTTTCAATAAGAGCTTTAAAATTAGAAATCTTTCTTTGAATAAATTCATTTTGTAACTGCTTTTCAATTCTTTGAAGACTTAAATCCTTTTTTAAACAAAACAAATCGGTTTGTTTAGATTTAAGTATAGCATTGACTTGGTTTTGATAAACAGAATAAGCTTTGACAATATTTAGATTTCTTGTTTTTGGTTTTTCAATAAAAGGGAAAACAAGTCTTTTGGATTTTGCTTTAAAAGATATACTATCGTAATTGACAGCATACAGAGTAATCAGATTTATAAACGGGGTTCCCAGAATGACAGTATGGTGTATGTTATTAGTGAAAAGAAAAGAAGTCCTAAATTCAAAACCACTGTTGTGAATAAAAGCATCAACTTTTGATTTGATTTTGAGTTTTGAATTATTGGCGGCAGAAAGCCTCTTATTTGTCTTCTCATGAAATTTCTTTGGAACAACGACTTCTTTAATACAATTTAAATCAGCACCAGTGTCAAAAAGGGCAATGGTGTCAATTTCAAAATCTTTGGAAAAAACTAAAGTAATCTTTATTAAATACTTCCTGGTGGTGATTTGTTTTAAAACAAATAAAAAATCATTGGGCACTGATTCAATATTTTCAACATTTTGCCCGTTATCACCATCAGTTTCAATTTCTTTATCAGAATCATCTTTTAATTGTTTTTACAAAATGAGTTGAATAGTATCAGAATCATGCTTTTGTTTTGCTTTCAAATCCTTGATTTCAAATTTAATATCATTGATTTCTTTTTGAAGATCTTGGATATTATGAATAACTTTTTTTGTTTTCTTTTTATCCAAAATCTCAGTAAGGTAATAAGAAGTCTTTTTAACAATCGGAACTTTGGAAGATTCTGTTTTATTAGAATCAAGGGTTTTTAAAAGCTTATCAAGATATTCCTTTTGAAGATTTGGATCAGAAATATGCTTAACCAGTTCAAAAAAAAATTTCTTGGTCTTTGGTCAAAACATTGATTTTCTTTAAATAAGAATCAGAATCCGAAGTATCGGAGTCAGTCAAAGAAACAAATGTGTCTGAGTCATTTAACTCATCAATATGTAAAGGTTCACTGTCTCCCGTCATGGAAGACTCAGAATCAGAAGATTCTATGAGCAGAGAGGAGATTTTGGAAAGGGTTTCCTCATCGAGGTCAAGCTCATGGAGCTTTCTGCTGATCCTGCACTACTTTGCAGTATGGCCTTTGATACCACACTTATGGCATATGGCCTCTTTGTAATTGAATGGGGTTTTTGGTTTGGTTCTAAAGTCAGGTTTAGTCTTAGACTCTTTCCTTTTAGAGAACTTGGGCTTATTATAAGGCCTCGAAGGTTTCTTGTAAAATGGTTCTCTAAAATTTTGAAAGGGTTTTCTATGAAATTTGGATTTGTGATATTTCTTGTAAGGTTTTGAAGAACACTTACCATCACAATCTTTGGAAGTAGAAGTTTTAAAGGGGTCATAATTGAATTGTTTACAGAAACTGCCTAATTCCTGTTTAGACTTCTTAAGTTCCCACTTAAGACGTTTCTGTAATTTCAAATCTTGACAGATCTTTAAACCTTCTTTGTTGACAAAACTGACAAGTTCACCATAGGTGAGCTCATCATAAGGAATGCGGTTATCATAGAGGGCTTTAATGAAATTTCTAACATTTTCACCAAGTAAGGTAGGCAAACCTGCAAGGAATTTTTCCTTCCAAGTTGTATGACTAGCGTCATCTCTAAGGAATAGTCTTGTGAAAAAGGTGGTTTTATAACTCTGGAATTCACTAAGTTTCCTACATCTCAAATTGTGTAGTAACTCAGCGTTTTTGTCTCTAAGGTGAGAAGGATCACCTATAAAATGGAGGGAAATGGTCAATATCAGGGTAGCAACAGCATCCTGTATTGGATTATTGAACTCGTCAAGAATGGGAGCACCATTCTCATCGACTCGAATAGAGGTTAGGATGTCTAATTGCTGCAAATTGGTGAGAAGATAATCCCACCAACCTTTGAGTTGACCGGTAAAACCAGCAATAAGGATTTCTGCAATGGCTTTGTCAGAAGTTCCTGATTGGGTTTATAGGCATTGGCTGCCATGGTCATTTGCTGCAATACATCTAGGATGTTGTACTCAGACATTCTATCTATATTCCACTCATAGACAGAGGATGCAATATATCGAGATTGATTTAATGCACTGGGCCTATTGTCTTTGGTCAAATCAGGTGGGGACCTAGCCGTTGGGAGTGCTAATTCCCAATGGATTTTGTTGGCTTTAGGAATGGGTTCTTCATTGAAAGCTTCTAGGTCAGAAGAGGCTATAGAAGGTTGGTCATGTTCTAATACTCCAATCCTTCTAGATTGGGGAGTATCAGGGGCAATCTGAACTTTACTAGATGGGGAAGAAGTAGCTTCTATCCTATCTAGTTGTTCTCTAATGGCTTTAGCAAAATTTGATTTTGACTCTTGAACAAGCTTTTGACTAGTTTTCGAAACCTGGAAAGGTTTGAAAATAGGTTCTTTAAGCTTTTTGTCAGAATCCGATTTTGATGGAACAGTAGGAATAGAAATGGTTGACTTATGGAATTGACTTTCTATCATAGTCAATTGCTTTCCAATAGTATTTAAGTTAGTATTACAGAAATTATTCTGTTGAATAATACTACTTAAATTCGCATCAGAATCATTTGGTCTATGAATTTTGTAAGGTGATGCTCTAATCTCTATAGGAGGTTCACCATGGTCAATAGTAAGACTCTTAAGAGGAGGGTGTTCAGACTCTATAGTTCTATTACTATCGGAAAGGTTCCACTCAGGGATTTTCTTCCTAATAGTAATAGGGTTTGACTCTTTAAAGGGATAGGAAATATTTTTGTTTGAAGAATATATCTCAAACCAATCAAAAAACAATATGTGAACTTTGTAAGAATTAACAAATTCGTAATACTTTTCTTGAATTTCTTTTCTTTGGTTCAGGAAATGTTTAAAAAACTAAAGTCTTTTTTCTTTATTTGAATCAGAATAAAAATCATTATGAAGAAGAGTTTTATCAAATTCAAAATCTTTTTCAATGACATTTATGATATTCTCAGTGACTGATGAGAATGTGGGAGAAGTCGGAGGAGAAGGTTCCTTCTCTTCATGTCTTTCTCGACTAGTGTATATGGGATGAGGTACACTAGTTGCATAATTTACTGAATGCATAGAGGAAATAGGTATATCCGAAGTGGAAAACCTAGGTTGACTTTGAAGGTTTACCTCAGAGGGTATTTTTGTAAATTTTCTCTCTAAAGAAGAGATACTTGCAATTGAGCCTTTATCGGAGAATCTGGAAGAGGTAGATCTCCTAAATGATAGTTTTACCTTACCATCTGAATACTGAGTTACGTTTTGCAACTCTGTATTTGACTCAAGTTGTTTCGGAATCACTGGTACAGTGGCTCCTTCAAGAATCCATTCATCTGGAAGATTGACATCTTTCCATTGGATTGGTTTTGGAATGACAGTATTGGCTTTTGACAAATCAGTCTGCAAGAGAAGAGTCTCTTCTCTTTTTTACTGAAATCTATGCTGCGTGCTAAATGCAGAAATCATGGCTTTGTATGAGATTTTAAAAATCAAAGCTACAGGGACGGATCCCTCAATCATGTGATAATTATGAGTTTTGATTTGTAATATCATGCTTTTCAAAATATTTTTGTCTTTAAGAGAAATTGTTATGTTTGGATAACAATTGAATGATATGGGACCTTTACACAGACTCGATTCTATACTACTTAGTAAAGAATCATCGAAAGAGATGAATCGACCATCTCTCAGGACTGCAAGGATAGAGGTATCAAGACCCTCTTTGGTCAGGGGTTTTATGCCTACTTGAATGAGACCGATATGTATGTAATTAAAACCTTTTTCTTTTAATTTCTTTAAAGACTGTTCAGAAAACAAATGAATTGTTTCAAAAGGCTTTGAAAGAGTTATGTCACGTTCTTCTGTTTTTATGACATAATCATTCTTTAAAAAATCAAGCTTTTTTGTTTTGTAAATCATATCTTTATTAACCTTGGGTAATTCCCAATTATCAATTGCTTTATTGAAGTCTTCGATAACAAATTCTTCAGAACTCACAACATTCTTTGAATCACTAGTTCTTCCAGAAGAAGAGCTAGAAAAGGACGATGCTCTACAGAGCAGAGAATCCATGGTTCAAAACTTATGGTCTACCCTAAGACCTATCGGTATGGCTACAGGTATGGGTTTACTGCCCTAAACGGAAATCTTATCCTATGGCGGGACTTACTACCAGTAAAAAATTCACCACACAAACAGGGATTAAAATAAAACACAAGTCTTTAACACAAATTCTTTGATCTATAAAACACTTTCCTCCCCTTGGCTCTGATACCAGAAGGGAAATAGGATCGAAGGAAGGGTGTGTTTTCAAAAAGAAAGTATTATTGAATACTTTATAAAACAATTTGTAATGGAGAATTGCAACGCGGTTGGTTCTTTTTAACTTACTTTATCAAATCTGGTTAATGAATTCTTTAAAATGGATGGATGGAATTGCAACGGCTTTGTTCAATTTTAAAAATAATTTAGTACGTGGCGTTGTTACCAAGCACAAGGTCCTTTCCGAATTCCCAGAAGGAATTTTTCAGAAAGATATTTAACCCTTTGTCAGACCAGTAGCCTCAAGCCTCTTGTTTCCAGCCGATATACTAAATTTAGGAATCTTTACTAAATAATGATTAGATTGCTTTAAACGTGGTTGGTTTATTTTATTTATATATATATATATATATATATATATATATATATATGCTTGACGATAATTTTAAAAGCTCGATTGATTTTCTCATTTGAAATTATGTAGAGAGAATAATACAAAAGAAAATATATTAGAGGACAAATGATTTTATACCACAAATATGCTCTTGTGGTAGCAAATCAATAATGCCAATATAAATTGATGTTATGTTTTCTTTTATTAAAAGATAAATATGATTTTTTAATTAAAAAGAAAATCGTGACTAATTCAATTCGTTAATAGATTTATGTTCTTGTGGGATTAGTATTACATATAACCATCATCAAATAACCTTTAAAAACTATAATGGTTATAAATCTTATCATAAGAAATCTACTTGTGAATATTGTACCACCAGAAGTAGTCTAAAATTGTATCAACATTGGTGATGGATTAGAAGTTTCGTCCAAAATCTTCACTAATTTGTTTTAGTAACTTCGCTAACGCAAGCTTAATAATTTTTGTAAAAGTTCTCCTATGATTAGGGGAAGCAAAGCAATATATATTTGATGGACAATATAAATGGTTTGTTTCACCTTTATTCCATTTTGATCTTTATATAAGTTAATTTATTTGAACTTGAAGTTTAACAAGATTATTATACAATGTGCCATTGTTGATCAATTATTGAATGGATTTATCAATATGTGAAAGTGAAAAATTACAAACAAAATATAATTGTTAGTTGATATAATGTCCTTGAAGGATGAAATGGTGAGGCAAATAAATTTAGGAATGCTTGAAGCATGTAATAAATCAATTTGACCAAAAGTTTAATTTTTGAAAAGTTGAAGCGAAATAATTTGGTGCTACAGGATCATGTTTGCATGTATAGCAAAATATTTGACCGATATTAAATTATTGAATATATTGCCCTGGAGAGGCATAATGTACCAACTAGAAAATGAATATCAAATACCCTTGAAGAGGTAAATTATGAGAAGTAAAGAGAGATTCAAATTGCCCTATAAAAGACATGAGTGAATTAAGAAAGAGAAATCTTTAGCCCTTATAGTGGCATATTTATTAGAAGCTTTGAAAGATCTCATTGGGCATATATATATTTAAAAAAAATTGATCAATAGTATGGTGGTACTTGATGCAAGAGAAAAATTGAAATTAACATAAGATTGTTGTTAGTAAAAATTTAATTGTTATAATAAAATATCCAGAATCTTGAATCACAAAAATTGAAACAATATCAATTTATGTGGTTGGTCAAAATTTGGATCTGTAGTCCATACACCAGAAGTTGTAAAAATGTATTAATAAAATATGAATATGAACTATAGAGTGTCAAGAATTAAACTAAACAATATATGTACTTATCCTTGAAGGATAAAATGTTTGAAACAAGTACTTGAAGTACTAAATCAAAAAACTTGCACCTTATATGTTCTTGATAAAGCTACAATCATAGTTGTGTATATTATAGCGATCTAAACTTACAAAAGTATAATCACTTAAGTGAATCTATTATAAGTGGGACACATTATTATTCACTTTGCTATGTGATTTTATTAAAAACTAGAAATAAAATTTGCAAAATGTATTGATAACTTCATCATGAAAGGACTCCTGAAGAGCTGATGAATTTGTTTCTTATAAAAATAAAATTCAAGATACCATAAAATTAAAATAAAATTCAACTTGAAAGATCTTAAAATGAAATAATTTCTCTCAATTTATGAATTAAAATTTATCAATTGGAATGCTGATATTATATAAATACTAGAAGTATTTCATATTAAAAAATTGTTTGACTTTAACATATGTTGTATATTTCTTGGTCCTGAAGAACCATTTTTATTCTAAATTGTCCATACAAAGACATTGGAGAATTTCATAATTGTAAATTAAAATATGTTCAGCATAAACTTGAAAATGCAAAATAGTGTGAAAAGTATATCACACACTTTTCTTGATATGGATTCTAAAACTTGGTTTTATTTAAAAAGATCAACAAAAGTATGAAGATATATGCATAGCGATCTTCTTCAAATTTAAAATGATGGTATCCACAATTTATTATATGTTTTCAAGATTTCAAAGGAAGATGTTGATCCTACAAATTATTTCACAAAAGTATTGCTAGTTACAACAAATTATGATTGATTTTTGAAGCATTTATGTCATTTTGAGGGGAAGCATATTTAACAAGGAGAGTTGTTGATATGGAAGATTATATGCATTGTACTCGTTTTCCTTCACTAAGCTTTTGTCTCATTGAGTTTTTCTTAGAAAGGTTTTAACGAGGAATTTGTACCTCTTTAAGATACAAATAAATAATGTACTTTTTTTTCCTTTGCTAGTTTTTTTTTCCATAGGATTTTTATTAACAATGATTTTAATGACGCATATTCTTTGTAAGATGAATCTAAGGGGGAGTGTTATGAATAATTATAACTATATGGATGTTCATCAAAACAGCTCCTATCTCTTCACCAAACAACTATTCATCTCCTATAACTCCCACTATCTCATAAGAAGTTATGACTAATGATGTATCCATTTACTAATCATTTACTTCATTTGTATTTTTATGAGACTATAAAAGAAGGGTTCATCTCCTTCTTTGTATACACTTGAGATTGAATTAAATTTATCTCTAGACATTGTGTCTCTTATTTGCTTTCTCTCTTTCTTTTGATATATTGTTGTGCTCCTAATTGATAAATAATTAACAATTTCTAGGGCAAAATAATTAAAGGATTATAAAACTTATAGGGTGTATATAGATATTTTCAAAATATGAGAGGAGGAAGTTGATAATAAATCAAAAGGTACAACTGTTTGAACCCTCTAAAGTACTCAATAGACCCACTATTTATAAAAATGTTTATTACTAAAATGTCTGCATTGTAAATTACTATTATAGACATAATATAAAATAAATGAAAAAAATAACTCACACTCCCTCTTCAATTCATCTCTTCTAGAAGTGATGACTAAATGAAATTGTTTTATATTTGGATTCAACGAACAATTTCTTGTTAGTAAGAGTTGCAATCGATCGACAATCCATTTTCTAGGCAATCTTTTTTGAGTTTAGACTTTAAATTCTCTCTCCCTAGTTACTCTTGTTTCACTTTTTTTTTCTTTGTATATACATGTATGAAAAAGAAAGAGCCATGAGAGAGAAAACGTACTATTAAGAGCATGCATTTTATTGCTTAATGTGATTATGAACATTGTTTTATTATCTGTTGTGCTTTCCCAAATCTTTTGTTTATTTTTAGCTATTTTACTGTAGTGTGTCCGAAATTGGAAGGAAGATTTGCATATGAAACTATGGAAAGAGTACAGAGAGATTGAGCCATGAGAGAACAGTTGCAGAGAACAGGGGAAAGGGTTGTAAAACCGTAAAACAAGAAGTTGCAAATACCGTTCTAATTTTTATATATATATTTGGTATTAAAATAGGTTTGTAAAGTAAAACATAAATTTTTAAATTTGTTAAGTAGGGTCTATTAAGTAAATAGCTCTATCTTAAATCAAATAAAAAGGAGAGTGATCATAGACATATTAAATTTTATTTTAAATGATATGTATTCATTAAGTGGTTGATAATTTTTTACAAATTTCAATTAAATTAATTACATTATCTTTCCAATCAATTGCTGAATGTTACTTCATTTGAGATTATTTTTTAAAATAAAAAAGTCAAAATATGCAGAAATACTTTAAAAGAAGAAATGGGAGGTTTGCCCTTATTAAATAAAGGAAAAATGGCGCAATGTTGGGCCATCTGATTTGTTTAAAAAACATTAATTTATTCTATGAATATCATGTTTCCTGCGAGCCATCTTATTCCTTACTATTATATTAGAAGCAGACATGGATCCCCGCTAAAAACGAAAGTTGACTGCCAATTGTTATTGCAATTAAAGTTTGCGCAACCCTCACTAATTGTATTAATTTATTAACCATATTAGTACAATAATGGATTTCCACCTGGAAGATTATATATATATATATATATATATATTTATTTATTTATTTATTTCATAACATATTTCATAAACTAAGCAATACAGTGATTGCCATTTTGTTTCTCCATATCCTGTACTTCAGGAAAATTAGTTCATTCCAAGGCCAACTTATGAAATCTTCAAACGATGAGCAAGATTTCTTGTTGGCCATGGAACTCGTCAACGGCTCAATACCTCAGATTATTATGAAAGCAGCCATTAAGCTTGGTGTGTTAGAGATTTTGGCTAAAGCAAATCCTTCTATTTTTTCAGGCTTTTTAAAAAATACATAATTCTTTTTTTTTGTTGAAATTCACTTGAAATTACATTTTTTTTCACTTGTCCACTTCCGTTTGGAGACCGTTAAGAAAGCTAACGGAATATTGTATAAATGACTTTTTTACCCTCAAATGTAAAAGATAAATTATCCACCGACCACTTTTTTTTCGTTTCTTTTAAAAAATACACAATTCTTAATTTTTTTTACTGAACTCCACTTGAAGTTACATTGTTTTGCACTTGTCCACTATTGTATTATTATGAATGACAATTTTACCCTTATAATGTCAGTAAAGTTTTAACGGTATTATAACGAGAGTGGACCAATGAAAAAAATGTTAACTTCAGGTGGAGCGCAACCAAAAAAAAGTTATGTATTTTTAAAAAATAGTGAAAAAACAGGTGGTCGGTAAATAATTTCCATTATCTTAATGACAAGTGAGAAAAGTAATACACTTTTGAGACTTCTGTCGATACACTGCTAAATTTTAAACTTTTAAGATATTTTCGCACTTTTGCCCATCTTTGGGTGGAAAACTGATAATTTTCTTTTCCAAAATCTAGCGCTTGGAAATCGCAAGGCCTATGAAATTAGTAGCCATTGCGATGTCTAGAACAAAGAAATCAATGAAGAACGAGAATTGAAAATTTTCTTTTAATGAAATTAGAGACTAATTAAATCTATAGATTTTGAGAATTTTTGTAAATGGCTTCTTCCCTAAAGTATTTAATGATAACTGCTATTTTACAAAAAATGAGACTCAACCCCCATAACAAACTCATCTTCAACCTCACTTTGACTTAAATATTCGTTTAATCTTTATATTTAAAAAAAAACACTTCTAAATATCCTTGTTGTCAGGTATATTACACTTTTATTCTTACTTTTTTTTCCTTTTACAATAATACTCTTGCAACAATATTCATAGAGATATCAATAAGAAGAAAAAATTATAATTTATCAAATTAACCTTAAAAGCAACACAAAAATTAACACAAACTTTTATATTATTATTATTATTATTATTATTATTATTTTACTTTTAGGATTAATTTGGTAAATTAATTTTTTGATAAAATAATTATTAGTAAGATTGTTGCACATGTACAAAAACTACTAGTTTTTTCACACTAATATTTATTAATAAATTTATTAATAAATAATTATTGGTTAATTTACTAGTTAAAATTTTAAAAATAAATTAATTAATGTCAATAGTATTTTTGGAATGGAAGTATTATAAAAATAAAGAAAAAATCAGGATGAGAATGTAAAAAATTTAATTGTAGAAGAATTTTAAGGTATTTGTCAAAATATAAAGACTAAATAAACGTTTAAATTAAAATATAGAAACTATTTACCTTGTTACCAAAAAAAAAAGAAAAGAAAAGAAACTATTTACCCTTTTAATTTTACATTATTTTATAAAAATTTATTTTGGCCATTTTTAAAAACTTATTTTTGCAAATATGTGGTTTAGTGGTTTACATACTCCAAAACGGGACATTTTGCTAGTGTAGTCAGCCCATGCCTAATTAGAATAAAGCAATAAAACATTTTCGTTATTGATTTCATGTTGGACATCTGGGTCAAGATTCTTTCATATCGAACTTGTGATTAGTAGTTATATGTGTTAGATATGAATATACAAATAATTACATTTTAATCACACACCGTCACACATGAATAAGTGTTTCTAAATCTTTAAAAACGGCAGAATTTAAAAAAATTCTAATGTATTTCGAAAATTTATTAGTCCTTGTTTTCACCAGATTTCAAACGAAGTGAATTAATAAATTCACTCTTATCAATAATATGAATAATTAAGAATAAAGGCATAAGGACTTACTTCAATCACGGAATATTGGTGGCCTGAATCATCAGCAACCCAGTATTTATAAAATCTTTTATTACTAAAATATCCACACTATTAAAAGCATTTGAGATTATATTTTTAAAAAAAAAAATTTTAAATGCTTATCACTACTTAAAAAAAATGAAAAAAGACGCTTCCACTTATTACATAAAGGAAAAATGGTGCGCCATCTGACGTGTTAAAAAAACATTAATTTATATTTGCAGGTTTTAAGTTCTTATATTAAATTATTCTACGAATATCACGTTTCCCGCGAGCCATCTTATTCCTTATTATTATACCAGAGGCACACATGGCTCCCCCGCTAACAAAGAAAGTTGACTTTCAATTGTTATTGCAATTAAAGGTTGCGTAACGCACACTAATTGTATTAATTTATTAAACATATTAGCATAATAATTGTTGAACAGAAGATGACGACGTGCACTATTTAGCAATTGTAATACTATATATAGTTAGCAATTGTAATACAATATATATATATATATATATATATAGAAAAAATATTTTAATTTAAAATTTTAAAGTATGAGAAAGTACGGAAAAGTTTTAAATGTGTATGGTTTTAAAGGGTTAAAATTATAAGATTTTAAAATTTTTTCAGACTTTCTTGCACTTCAAAATTTCTAACAAAAAAACTACTATATATAAATATGGAATTAGCCTTATCCCTTAAAATGGAGATAAAGCTATAAACAAAAAGATTGCAATGCATGGGTAAAAATGTTTAGTAGCCAAAACCATAAAATAAAACATGTATGAAAGAAAGGCATACTAAACTAAACCAAAAGAATCAGCTAGCTGAAACGTTATGAACGGAACAATATTGTCATCCTTGGAAAGAAACGGAAGAGTGACAGAAAGAGCAGAATCCCATCCCACCCCGTAAATAGGGGGATATCATTTGATGTGTTTTATTAAATTTAAAAAAAAAAAGTGTTGAGCAAATAACAATACCAGGTCGGCCATGTTGCTATTTCCACCTCGGCATGAATCACCCCCGGCCACCTCAGCCAAGTGGTACGGTACGAGCAGAGCAAGGGGCAGTATGAACCGATCAGAGACGAATACTGACTAAAGGTGTAGACCGAGCTGATACCCGTCTCCTGAAAAAGCGGGAACACAATCCCACGGAATTATGGCGTTTGTGCTTTTCCCAGAACCGTTACGAGAGATGCGATACCCACGTTTACCCATAATGTAGCATTTAAGAGCATTTAAAGCTCCAGGAAAGGCCACTACCCGAAAAAGGAGGGATGAAAATTGAAGGTGAACGTGGGAGAAC
>MKYO02022788.1:98904-117074 GCA_002013955.2 Citrus medica | reverse complement strand
CGGGAGGAGGAGGCACGGACCCTTGACCCACTTCGAAAGTGCGTTCCTCAGCTCCTCCCTCTCGCACCCCATCCAAAGGAACCACCACCTGATCCTGCTCACCTTGCTCCTTGTCTGCCTGGCCGATCTCCGCCATATACCGCTGCACTCCAGCCTCCAGCTTACTCATGTCCAGCTCGGGATATTCTTCTTTAAGCACGGACATGATACACTTATAGGAGAAAGCAACCCCAGAGTCATACTCGGCATCCAGCCGGTCGTCCACATCCGCAGATTTGCCTTTCTCCTCAGCCAGCTGTTCAGTTAGGGATTTGATTTCTCCCTCAAGGGCAGTCCTCAAAGTATCTTTCTCACTTTGAGTTACCTGAAGGTCAGACTTCAGGTTGCCCAACTCATCCTCAAGCTTGGAGGCAGTGGATTCAGCAATTGCAGTTTTCTCCTCCAGCTCCGTAATCTGCTTGTTCAGCTCAGCCAGTTTCTCCTTGGAGCGATCAGCAGAGTCAGCCTTCTTCTTCAGCTCCTGATTATCAGCTTGGAGTTTCCTCTCATGGCGTATGGATGCGCTCTTGTAACACGAAACCATGGTGGCCAACTTAAAGGAAACCCTTTGAACAGAGGCAGCTAACTCGGAGAGTTCCATACTCTCAATGTCCTTCACCATCTTGGGTCCAACCGATCTCTTGTAATCCTTCTGATACGGGCTCAGATAGTCACCCTGATCCCGAGATGGAAGAGGAGAAGATCAGTCCCCAGATTGTAAGCTGACCTCAGGACTCTTGTCGAAGGCCCTCTCCCCACTACTCTTACGAGGTGGAGGAAGGGGTAGAGCAGGAACTGGAGCCTTAGAAGGACCAGCACTGGTTTTCTTCGGAGGAGGAGGAGGGTGGCTCGAGCTGCTCGATGCCCGACCACGTTTTCTGCTCATCGCGCTGAGGGTCTTGTTATCCATCCCAGCGGCAATATCTACTAAGCCTGAGCCGACCAGGTTTGTTGGTGACAGGAGGTCTTGACAAGTAGACGCGTTCACCAGAGCGGTTTCTACCTGGAGCAAAGGTCGGTCCTCGAGAGTCTTCACCAAACCCCACGACTCTGAAAAAACAGACAAGGTTAAAGAACCCAATAAGTAGCAATTAGAGAGAAAATGTAGGCAAAAATGAACGACCTGGGGTGACAAATTGCGTTGGAATGTGAATGTCACCACCCAACGACCGAATTGCTGGACACCAATCTCCCCCAGCAAAGAAGAATTTGTTCTTCCAATTTTTGCACGAGGAGGGGAAACCGGTGATGGGCTTCCTCTTCGCAGAGCTGGACATGAAGTAGTACCAGCCTGTCTCCCTTGGGCTGCTCCGCAGCTGATACAAGTGCTTCACCTTAACAAATGAGGGCTCCTCCAACCCACATCTCTCCCACAATACAAACATAGCTGAGAGAACCCTCCACCCGTTTGGGTGTAACTGACCTGGGGCCAGGTGCATACCCCCCAAAATCCTGGCAAAATAGCGCTGGAGAGGCAGCCGAGCTCCTAGTTTGAAGCTCTCCAGGTGCATGGTCACATACCCCCGTGGAGGCCGACTAGGCACATCACCTTTCCCAGGAACCACAAGGAGAACCTCCTTAGGAATATCATAGAAGTTCCTAAGCTTGAACAGATCATCTTGGGTGGTGGCACAGGCTATATGATCAATGGGGTAAGAATCTGCGTCTATCCTATGCCCAAGATTTCGTTTCTCAAGAGGTCGGCTCGGCTCGGAGCTGCTTCCCTCACTATCACCTGTTCCTATAGGAACTCCAGCCCCACCAGAACTATGGTTTTCACCAGAGCCCGACGCAGGTCCTCCCCTATTTCCTACAAGCTCTAATTCAGGGGAGGGTGAAATGGCCAAAGGACGCGGGTACTCAAGGACATCCCTACTATGGGATAAGCCTACACTTCGAGAGGGATTCAAAAAATCTGTGGGTATGGGCAAGTTAAGGTCTGAATCCCCAGATTCCTCATCACCCTCATCAACAATTAACTTTCTTTTCCGGTTTGACATACCGAATCCCAAGAGAAAACAAAGAAAACTCGAATGTACGGGTACAAAAGGGAGCAACACGGAACCCAATCAACAACAACCAGAGAAGAGATTAAAAGCAATACCTGAAATGAACTGGCCCGGGTAACGCAGCAGTGGCAGAGAATAAACCAGCAAGTAGAAACTCCAGATGCAGGAAGTGTGAGTAAAGTTCAGAAAGGGGATAGGTTAGTGACGGAGAAACAAATCGCAAGATGATGGTGATTTTAGTCTAGGGATTTGGAACGAAAAGAGGGGAAACGGAAGCATTTAAGTGATGGGATATGCCAGCTCACTCACCATATATCGAGGAAGGGTAACTCGTCGTTTCAAATTTCAAAATATGAAGAGTCGGGAAGCGCCATGTCACTAACCACTACAAGAGGCCAGACTGGAGCAAGCCCAGATATACAATAGACAGGCTCATTCAGGCCCATGCTCAGAAGACCAGATGAGAAGCCCCGGGCTGGTCGGCTTCGACCATCAGTTTCTACTCTTATCTCATTTCACTCGCAAGACCAGAAACTGGGGGACTGGTGTTGAGCAAATAACAATACCAGGTCGGCCATGTTGCTATTTCCACCTCGGCATGAATCACCCCCGGCCACCTCAGCCAAGTGGTACGGTACGAGCAGAGCAGGGGGCAGCATGAACCGATCAGAGACGAATACTGACCAAAGGTGTAGACCGAGCTGATACCCGTCTCTTGAAAAAGCGGGAACACGATCCCACGGAATTATGGCGTTTGTGCTTTTCCCAGAACCGTTACGAGAGATGCGATACCCACGTTTACCCATAATGTAGCATTTAAGAGCATTTAAAGCTCCAGGAAAGGCCACTACTCGAAAAATGAGAGATGAAAATTGAAGGTGAACGTGGGAGAACGGCTATAAAAGGAGAGAAAATGATGAAGAATAGGGGGACAAAAAAAATTAAGAGGGGGAAAATGCTGCCAAATTGCAATCAGACTTTTTCTCTTACAAACTTCGAAACAAGTTAAAACCTTTTCTTGGATCCACATTACATTGTTTTCCCGTAAACACCTTGTGCTAACTTAGGCATCAGAGGGTTTACGCCGGTAAAACCACCGGCGTCTCTGATCCGTTTTTGGTGAACGCATGTCTAATAAGAGGAAGGAAGGGGATTCGACCTCAGTGATTCGCGCAGCAGCTGACAACACAAACGTTGGTAAAAGAATCTGGTCGGTTAAACAGCGAGCGGATTTAAGCATCAACACAGCCATCGGCAGAAGGCATGAAATTGAAAAACTACCGAATAAGATAGGTAAAAAAAACGAGAAATAAAGTAGGAGCGCGAAGCGCGGATCGCATTATAGGGCATGTGGATGGGCTAGCAACTAAAATTTACAAGGGCTGAGGGATATCAAATTTGCAGCAGGTGAGAACATGGTCGATGGAGAGAGACGAGCAGCACCACCGAGCAGCGACCAGCGACCAGCGACCAGCGACCAGCGACCAGCGACCAGTGACCACAGAGTAGATCTGGAGTAGTAGCGAGCGAGGGAGAGGAGGGAAACTGAGAGAGACGATGAGAGCGAGCAGCACCACCGAGCACTGCGAGCAGCAACCACCGATGACCAGTGATCACCGAGTAGATCTGGAGTAGTAGCGAGCGAGAGGAGGAGACGAGGAGTGGTAGAGAGCGAGTGAAGGAGAAGAGTAGTGAGCGAAAGGAGGGGAAGAGAAGGAGTACCAGCAAGCGTGGGAGAGAAGGGAGAGAGAGTCAGCATTTTTTTTCCTTTTATACTGGCCTTTTAACTTTTTGAGTTTAAAAAAATCTTTTGTTTTTTTTTTGCCGAGAGAAACGGCATTTCTCTGGCATTTTCTCGGCGTTCTTGACATCCAGCACTCCCCTTTAATTTTTTATCCGTTCACTCCATAATTCCCACTTGTATCCATTTTTTTTCTCACCATCGCGATCTCATCAACAATTAGAACCGAAAAAAAAACCATTTATTCATAATTCACTGCAATAAGCAAGACTCAATCATCTCAGTTAGAGAAAAAAAATAATTTGCTGTTTTTCTTTATTTAACATTCAATTAGTCTTTGAACACCACTTTTTAGGAAACCTTTTGTTGGTTTGAGTCAAAGTTGAGACTTTGGCAGATAGCGTATTCATGTTCAAGTTTGGAACTGAAGTGAACAAAAGACATGTGTTAACAAATGGACCATAACATTTTAATAACGCTCTCATAGTTTTTACAGAGCCCGTAGGCATTGAGGAAGTCTTTAAACAGTCATTTAAAATACGTCATTTTGGGTACAATTAGGAAAGTAGAGACTGGTGGAGCAATTAAGAAAGCAGCAGAAGTGGGAACAGATGCTAATGGAGATGTTATGGACAGATCATTTGGCTTAGAGTGTCAATTGATATCACTAAGCCACTAGCAAAAATCATAACGTTGGGGACAATGGGAGAAGAAGAAGAGCAAATGGTGATGCATGAAGACACACAAGATGAGGCAAAAGAAGATAAAGAACAAATCCCAATAACAATCCAATATGAAAAGTTGTCGAAGTTTTGCTATTGTTGTGGCTATATTGGGCACCAATATAAAGAATGTGTAGCATACAAAAATTAGGCCACGGAAGATTTGCCTTATGGGCCGTGGACTAAAGTTCGGACTATAGCTGAAAAAATTGAGGCAATGAAGAGATAGAGGGAGAGGAAATGTAGTTTGGGAGAATCAAAAGGACGAATAACCAACTTCATCTAGAAATCCCAACTTTAAAAACAAAGAGTACCAAACCACAAATTATAGTGAAAAATCGGATTAGGATACTGGTGCAAATTGAACCCGAGAATCACCAAGTTCAGAGGAGCATTTAGTGTAAAAGGATGGAAAGATGAGGCGAGTGATTGATAGCTGTCAAACCTAAGGGTGATAGTTAGTGAAGTTAACATCAGTAGGGGGACAAAAGCTAGATATGGCTAACCTCGATGATGGAGGAAAAAAATGGGAGGCACAAAAACTACAAGCAAATCTGAATTTGGGAAAAGGGAAAGTTAGCACTTAGCAACGAGAAAGTTGAACGGGAAAATATCAAATCCAATTCCAACGATATGAGAAGTTGAAAATGAGCCCAATGGCCATATGCTGAGGTCCAAATGAAGGAAGTGGAAAGTGCAAGCAAGAAAAAAGGATAAAATAGAGAAAAAAAAGTGAAATGCAAAATTGGCCTATTTTAGCAAAAAAAGGCCAGTAAGTGAAGTTAGAGAAGCGAATGAGGCAATTCCAGAAGCAAAATGAAAGAAAATATGTGGCCCAATGGAGTTTTCAGTTCTCATCTCACCAAGACCCAAACAGAAACTGACTATGGAAATAGATGAGAAACAAGATGGAGAAACAGGCGAGTTGGCAATGGGAATTACTGAATTAATATCAATGGAGGTTGGTTACCAGCCCTGCCGATAGCCATGAATATCATTAGATGGAACATTTGGGGATTGGGGAGCGACCCAACATTTCGTGAAGCTCAAAAATTGCTCAAAATGCATAAACTTGAGCTTTTTTTTCTTTGTGAAAATTGAAATTAAGCTAACATCTAGGCAAATGCAAGGTAAAAGTAAAAGACTGAATCTTGATAACTATTTTGAAGTTAATAGATCTAGAAAAAGTGATGGTTTAGCTTTGATGTGGAGTTCAGGATTGTTGGTAAAGATTAAATCCTGGAGCATGCATTATATTGTTGCAGTAATATGTGCTGAAAATGGGACTTATTGGAGGTGTACAAGAATTTTTGGGTATTTAGGGAAATGCAAGAGAAAAGTAAAAGACTGGATTTTGATAACTATTTTGAAGTTAATAGAACTAGAAAAAGAGGTGGTTTAGCTTTGATATGGAGTTTAGAACTGTTGGTGGAAATTAAATCCTCGAGCATGCACCATATTGATGTTGTAATATATGCTGAAAATGGAACTTACTGGAGGTGTATGGGAATTTATAGGCATTCATAAAATGAGTTAAAAGCACTATATATGGTCACTGTTAATGAGGTTAGCCATCTTATCTTTTCTGCCCTGGTTGTGGTTTGAAAATTTCAATGAAATTCTATGGCCTTTTGAGAAAATAAGAGAAAATGATAGAGAATTAGGTACGATGCAGAATTTTAGAAACACAATTACAGAATGTAACCTGGTGGACTTAGGGTGTAAAGGGAGGCCATTGACATGGTCCAACAAAAGATATAGTCCACTTTTGATTGAGTAAAGATTAGACTATTTCTTGTGCAATAAAGAATGGGGGAATATGTTTCTTGAATCTGCCGTTGAAACTTTAGAAACATGGACATCAGATCGTAACCCCATTATGATGACTGTGTTGGAAAAAGGAAGAGGGCTAAGATATAATAGAAGAACATTTCCTCAACCACACTATGAGGATTCGTAGAGCCTTTATGGGAAATACAAGGAAATTGTGAAGCAAGAATTACTGGAACAAAGAAGCTGGAGCAATAAAGATGTGGTTGAATGTTTAAAAAAACAGCAAAAAAATTCAATGGCTCAACTTCAGAGTTGGAGCAAGGAAGAATTGGGGGACAGAAGTCAGAAGTTGGAAAAGCCGATTAATGAGCTTAAAGAGGTAAAACAACAAAACCAACATTATGTAGATAGTAACATATTAGAAGCTTGGAGAAGAAAACTGATACATTCTTCTTAAATAAAGAAATTTACTAGGGAAGCAGACGTCAAGAGCAGATTGGTTACGAGAAGAAGACAGAAACACAAAATTTTTCCATTATAAAGCTTCTTCAAGGAGGAAAAATAAAATATGGGGGACCCTAGATAAAGATGGAAAGTGGACAGAAGAAACAAATGATGTGGAAAGAATGTTTGCAATTACTTTGCAAACTTATTTACCACAATAAACCCTTTATGAACTCAAATAGAAGATGTTTTACAAGATATAACTGTAAAGATAATAGAAGATATGAATAAGGAGACCCTTTATTGCAGAAGAAATTTCAGCAGCCTTATTCCAAATGTGCCCAACCAAAGCTTCTAGACCAGATGGTTTTCTAGAAGAAGATCAATCGCAACTTCAAAATGGAATTGATAGGGATTAAATAGGAAATGATACCTTAAATCATAGAACTATAATGAAATATACAATCAACCAACATTTATCGAATTTGAAAAAGAGTCATAAGAAATGATTCACTCATTCCAAAAGCATTGGAGTGTAGTAAGTAAATGAGTGCTGGCAACTTGCCTTCACATTATCAATAAAAGAGCTAACATTGCAACCTTCAATCAAAAATATATTGTACTGATCCTAAAGATTGAGAAACTAGACAAGTAACAGATTTTAAGCCTATAAGTCTTTGTAATGTGATATACATAGTTGTTGCTAAAACTATATCTAATAGCTTAAATATATGTCATGCAATATCATCTTACCAATACAAGGTGCTTTGTTTCATCCCTAATAAACTCATTACGGATAATATACTGATAGGCTATGAATGTTTGCACAAAATAAGGCTCAATAAGGGGAAAAAATGATCTAGTGGCATTAAAGTTTGATATAAGTAAATCATATAATAGAATTAAGTAGTACTTCCAAGAAAATGTTATGAAGAAGCTAGGGTTTTCATCCAAATAGATTGAATTGACAATGAGATATATTCCATCAACATCATTCTCAGTCATCATAAATGGAACAGTAAAGGGCATGATTTTCACAAAGGGGATTGAGGCAAGACTGCTCTCTATCTCATTTTCTTTTCATTATTTGTGTAGAATCTTTTTAAAATTCACTACAATATGCAGAATCACAGAAGTTGATCAAGGGCTGAAGTTTAGTAGCAATTTGTCAATCACTCACCTACTTTTTGTAGATGATAACTTCATCTTTACAAGAGCCACAACTTGAAAATTCACAAATTTGAAACACATTTTTGTTAAATATGCAAAAGCCTCAGGCCAAATTTTCAACTACGAGAAATCCTCATTACTCTTCGGTGGAAACACCCCAACAAGATAAATTGAGGAGATTAAAATAATTTTCTAACTCAACATTGTTTCTAGACATAAGAAGTACTTGGGGCTGGCTTCTATAGTGGGAAGAAAGAAAATGAGCTTCTCTAATGATATTAAGCTAAGAGTTTTTAGTAAGATATCCAACTGGCAAATAAAATTTTCTCGAGTCGAGGAAAAGAGGTTATGATGAAAGCAATTGCCTAAGCAGTCCTTGCTTACGCCATAAGTGTTTTTCAGAATTCCAATAGGGCTATGTGTTGATATTCAACGAGAAGTAACTTGGTTCTGGTGGAATTTAAAAAGAGATCACGTGAGTATTCATTGAACCAAATGAGAGAGAATGTGTAGATCCAAAGGAAAAAGGGGGAATGAGATTTAGGGATTTATCTAATTTTAATCAAGCCTTAAAAGTCCAAGTAAGGGTGGAGGATAATATAGTTCCCTGATTCATTGATGGCAAGAGTATTACAAGCACAATATTTCAAAAAAGCAGATTTTCTGAATGCAAAATTGGGGTACAAACCATCCTTTATCTAGAGAAGTATTCTGCGGGTAAACGAGTACTTCACCATGGCTTGAGATGGAGAATAAGAAGTGAAGAACAAGTCAAAATCTACAACAATAACTGGATCAAGGCCCTCAACTTTCAGGATAATGTCAGCATCCACTTTGCCCTTAGATGTCACAGTTTTTTTACTGATAGATGAGGATCATAAATGGAAGGAAAATTCATTTAGGCAATAATTCATGCCTAAAAATGTAGATCAGATTCTGAAGATTGTGCTACCAAAAAGACTAAGACCAGATCAGCTCTCATGGGGTTTTGACAAAAATGGTAACTACCAACCAGTCGCCTTAGGAATTAAAGTCTTAAATTGCCTAGGCTCATCAAAGAGAAGTCATTCAGAATGGTGTGCAATCTGGAACTTGATTTATTAGAGAAATTAAAGATATTCATAAGGAGGGTAGCACAAAACATACTCCCAACGACAGAAAATCTCTGGAAGAAAAAACCTTTGCAACATCCATGATGCCAAAGATGTAGTAAGCAAGAAGGAAACCCTTCCCACGTTCTCTTAAATTGCAAAGCATCACAGAAAATATGACGGATTACAGACTTCTTTGAGGATATGAAACCCTTTGCAAACCAGGACTTGCTTAGTGTATTGCAAGCTCTGGTAGCAAAGAGAAGCAGGGCAGAGATAGAATTCTTTGTAGCTTTATGTTGAGTAAATTGACATTCAATAAATCTTTTTGTCTTTGAAGGAAAGAGAGAAGATTATCAGGCATCACTGGGAAAGGTAGAAGCAATCTCCTGTGATGCCATTCCATGTAAACCAGAGTAGCTTGAGAAACCAGCATTTGGAAATCTCCTCTAATAAGATGGTTAAAGGTGAACGTGGATGCATCAACCAGGCAAAAGAATCAAGTGGTAGGCTTGAGAGTAATTATTAGAAATTCGGAAGGGAAGTTTGTAGCAATAGCTTAAAAGCAAACCATATACTATGAAGATGTAAATTGGGAATTGAAGCTGAAGTTTCTGCTGGTTGCATGCCTCTGATAATTGAATTTGATTGTCAAGAAGCTGTGAATTTGGTTATAGGAAGAACTTGTCGCAGCATAGAAATTTTCTGGATCATCTCAGATGTCCAGGACAGCTTAATAAGCTTGAACAAATTCAAAGTGCAGCACACTTCAAGACTTTATAATAGCACTGCACACTCAGTTGCCAAAAAAGCTCTAAGCACTATAGAACCAGCAATGTGGATGGATGATTGTCCTTTTCACCTTTTATGTCTTTTCTTTCACTAGAATTATTGAAAGGTAAGCTTTTTGTTAAAAAAAAAAGTCGATATAAAATTTCTTGGTTTTTTGTATGTTTGTGCTTTTTGCTGATTCGATCAAGAGCTTTATGATAATGCATTAGTGCTTACTTACCAATTACCATTAACATCAAGTGGAGACCTGTGAGCCAGCAACCCTGGTGATTAACCTCCAGGTGCTGTAAAGCGGACATCTAACAAGATGAAAGCAGCGAAATTGGCGACGTTTACTAATGGGACGCGAAATCTGGCGCCGTTACTGATCGAAGGTGAAACCGACTGCTGCTGCCATGTGGTGGAGTTGAGAGATGATGCAAAAGACTGCTACCTGAATATTATACATACCCACACCATCTAATGTGGCTTGAAATTTAATTCTTTCGTCCATAAATGGAGAAGATTTCAGTTAAATTTTTTGGATTATCTACAATTACTCAAGATGGTAGTTGCTTTGTTTTGCGGATTGCTGTTATATTGTAACAATTTGATATTGTTGGGAGAAGTTAAGGGGTTTCCTATATACTAGGTCTTATGAACAACAGTTTATCAAGCACACGGTTTACTTATTGTGTGCCATAACTATAGTTGAGTTTTTTTCATTATCAAATGTGATTGTAATGCCTTTGCTTCAGGCTAGTGTAACAACGTTCATTTTGTAAGAACAATGTTTGTTTTTGGAAAAAAAAAAAGGTTCTATTATATGCAATATTTTTTGTATCTACAATTGAATCGAAAAGATTGTGAGCCTAATTTTGTGGTTCTTGTTGTGTTATTGTGGTGTTTCTACTAAAATGTTTTCAAATCAACTAATTATACATGTAAGAGTGATGATACAGCTACAAACTTTTATATAAATTAATTTTGTACAATTTAATTTGGCATTAACTTATTAGTTAAATAAAAGTACAAAATAATAAAAAAAAATTATATGAACAAAGAGATATCTAATCCAAATAATTAAATTATGCTACATCAGTTTGTTAAAAAAAATTATACAAGAATTTATAACTATATTATTATTGTTTTAAAAGTTTAGTAGCCAGCACAAATGATGCTTAAATAATTGGTCAACAAATATTAGTAAAAATGGCGAGTGTAATATTGTAGCTATCTGGTATCCATTGACAATACCAATAATACCTCCGAAATATTTTTAATCGGGAAAAGAATCTCCAATATGAACAAGCCAAACACATATTCTTCAAGTTATTTTTTTTCAATTTTAATTTTTGGCTACCTAGTTTTTTGGAGCATTCATAACCCGGATTTAGTGAATCTGCTAAAAATATTTGTTTTGAGGTGATTTGATTGTCATTGTTGGATTAATTTAAATATTAAAGAACTTTCATGTGTTGTATTTTGACTGCAAATCATTGATGGACATGCCAAAATTAACGAAAAATAGACTTTTACTGTACTGCCTATTGAGTGGCACAACTGGAAGCCTGGAATTTGCATGTGATAATAAAGTGATTGACGTATATAATTTGTATGGAATAAAATAATGTATGAACGAGTAGGGAAAAGAAGTCATAAGAACTAGCCGATCAATTTGGGTTTAATTATTATAAGAAAATATTAGTGTCAACGCCATTGTGATTGAGATTCTATGAGTTTAAGAAGTCAATTAGAATGTTAGTTTTTTTTTTTAATTCTGTTAGACAAAGATTTTTACTAATATTAATTATTTATTACAATTAATATTTACAATCATATTACATAACTGGGACCATCGTCATACATTGACACACTGAAACACTTACTAAGATACTTTAAATCGTCTATAATATTCGAAGGGTGTAATTATTTGTCTAAATACTTTAAATCTTTTCTAATATTCGAAGGGTACCACCACCATACATTGACACACTGAAATATTTGTCCAATACTTTAAATCATTTTTAATATTCGAGGAGTGCATACTTGCCCAAATACTTTAAACTGTCTTTAATATTCGAGGGGTGTGAAGCACTTGACCAGATACTTTAAATCTTTTCTAATATTCAAGGGGTACCACCACCATACATTGACACACTGAAATATTTGCTCAGATACTTTAAACTATATCTAATATTCAAGGAGTGTGAAACATTTATCCAAATACATTAAACCCTCTCTAATATTCGAGGAATGCATACTCGACTCATATTTTGTAAGAAATATACTATCTCCACTCAATTAATTGAAACAAGTACTTACTTCATTCATATTTTGTAAAAGAGAGTTTGTCACCATTTAATTAATTAAAATTAACCTTTATAAAGTTCTTATGGAGGCTCGAACTCTTACACTCAACATTATAAATACAAAACTTCTCCCATTGAATCAAATACCCATTAGTAATTAGAATCTTAGTTGAACCATCATAACAATTGATTCACTGCTATTAGTAATGTCCCCCAAGTAAAAAATTGATGTTTATGATTTGTTAAACAGGCAAGTGCAAGCCCCCAATAATTTCGTCTCTTCCTCGTCGGGAATCAATAATCAATATCAATCAACTGTTTACTTGCATTTGTTTGGAAGATCCCCACAGAAGCTTTATAAATTGTAAATGCTGATGGTTAGGGATACTTGCAGTGTTCTTGTTCTTGTTCTTGTTCAACGAAGCGACGAAACCTATAGGTAAACTAACGTCACCCTGACCTACACCTCGAAAGATAAGCAAGAGCCGAAACAGTCTCATGTATTGTCAGTCTCATGTATTGTATGCTATGAAGGGGGTACAAAGAAGCATCAACAAAGCTCAATCTTTATTTTGTTTGAAAGAACAGCAACGGACAAGGATTTCATCTACTTCCGTTGGACAAATTCTGTTAGGCAAGCGTGGCAGCAAAGCTGCAGCAATACCAACTCATTCTCACAATTACTTAGAGCTTTGCAATGGCTGTGGCGGGCAAGTTCGACCTAGCAGGCAGCTTTATATCTTCCCATTTGACATCATTGATCTTGGAGAAATATTGGTCAACCATATTGTCATTGACTAGCTCCAATTTAGACGGCTTCCACTGAGTGCAATTGCAAGGAGTTAGTCATTTCCGAAACCCAAAAATGGAGCATGCAAGCACAGACGAAAGGATATGGAAGAGCGTTCACCAACCTTCGGGTTCTTATCCTTGTCTAATAGAATGGCTCTGCAACCCTGTATAACAAACAAACTTTCAAAGACTTTCAAAGATTGTTATTGAAACGGATGTTTTTTTTTGTTTTTTGTATTTTTTAGCTTGTTCCTTCTTACTTTAAGGAACTCGTTAATGGACAATTATTTCACACACACGTGCGTGCATTTGAATGGGTTGCAAACCTCAAAGAAGTCTTTGCTAACTTCTCCCATCATGACATGACAGACCATTCTATACTCGCGAATAAGGCATTGACCAACACCTTGCAGCCTCCCTTCTCTAATCTGAAATAAAAGGAACAAATCCAGGTTTAGCCAGCCAACTTTCAAAAATTGCAAACAAGCAAGCACTTCAAAAGAACTTTCGGCATAATGAAATGTCATTACAAAAGGAATGCTAAACACATACCGATCTAAGAGAAATTTTAAGACTTGTTGGTGAAGCCTTCTTCAAGGACTGAATGGCATCAGAAATCCAAGCATCTGCTCTGTTGGTGCTCTCGCTCTCCTACATGTAAGAAAGCATAAGATGGATCAATTTATTTACGGCAAACAATTTTCTTCATGATCAAGCAGAACAACCTAAACAAAAATGAAGTAATTTACAGAGAATATTTTGACTCCATAAAGAACCAAACCCATCATCAACTCACCAGAGCAGATAAAATTTCCTCAACCGTTCTTCGAGAAAAGCACTTATCAATGACATCCATCCTAAGCGAAGCAACCACTGATATAAGGATAAAAGGAAAACATAGCAACTCTAGATTGGCTAGTCCATGTTCTGATTTGATTAGTCCAAATTCTGATATATGGATAAAAGGAAAACATAGCAAATCTAGATTGGCTAGTCCATGTTCTGATTTGACTAGTCCAAATTCTGATATATGGATAAAAGGAAAACATAGCAAATCTAGATTGGCTAGTCCATGTTCTGATTTGACTAGTCCAAATTCTGGTCAGTTTATTGTCCATGCATTGTAGACAAGAAATTGCTGATGGCAATATTCTAAAACCATAAAAATGGAAATTGCACATAAAGTACATGCAGAAGATCACAGTTATAGTCCGAAAGCTGTAAATTCATAGGTAACTGCTTTCCCAGGAATAAATTCAGTTGTGACCTTCTTTCTGGAAACAAGCAACCTCTCTCCCACCCACCTCTCCTCCATCAAAAACAGAGTAATCACGGAACTATTTTTTTTTTTTTGGGGTGGGGGGGGAGACTCAACTGAGCATTGAGTGCAATAGCCTTGGTAAAGAACTTAAAATAATCAATAAGCCCAAATCAATTATTTTATATCAACCAATATAAAGCAAAGCAGTAAATAAAATACTTTACCAATGATACGCACTGTGGTCTTTCAAATAAGGTTCCAGAGAGAATTTATCGATAACTGCTGAAATGACGGCTGGATCACTTGAATTTACCTTGCATAATGCTTCTTCTAATAAAGCCAATCTCTGTCAATCAAGTAAAAAAAGTAGCATCGAAATGGTAAGAGTACTCACACGATTATAAGTAATAAAATTAAAAAAGTGCATGACTTGGAGGTCAATACATAAGATACACGTGCACCCATAAAACCACTAATTATTCATATTTTATTCTAGTAATAACATCATCAAACAGTGCCAGAACAAGAGATCTTCCAAAATTGAAAAAACAGTTCACCAGATTTAAGCTAAAATGACTGGGCTTAACAAGTTTTTAGACCTACTAATTGCAGTTTCCACACCAAGAGCAATGAAGATTGAACTTCAGATTCTAGAAAACAAATATTAGCTTCAGGACTTCAGCATCCTATTATAAATAAATCAATCAATTTTATCTCTTATCCTTTGAGAATATGCAGTCCAATGATTATAGTCATGGATACCGATGAGGGGACAAAGTGAGTAGCAAGACCACATGCACGCATTTCAGCACCATCCAACCTTGCACCTGTCAGACCAACATATTCTCCTGCCAAAAATTGTAGAAGATAATTAAGAAAATAAGAGAAGTTCAAGTTAATATCATCTACAAAAGTTAAAACAACAACAAAATAGACACATAACCTTATATAACTTATTAGTATCGGATAAAAGGATTCTTACAAAATTTTGACAAAAAGTCCAAAACACAGCCGTTCAACTTAAGTGGAATAAAAAAGGGAAAAAAATTAAAACAGCTGACCAACAATATGTACTTCATGGCAATCTCTCATCAGGACTCTATATCATCAACTCAAATCTCTTTCACCTCCTTTCCTATATTGCTTTCAAAATCCGGCATGATTAATAATTATGTCAGTGATAAATCTGGAGAACCTTCATTCATGTATTATTCTCTCAAACACCAACACATCAACTCCACGAAATATTTCTTCCCAAAGAATAATTAAAGGGAAGATGATTTTAGAATTCACCTGATGGCTGGTTACAAAAAATTAGAATTTACCCAAATCAAAATATTTACCTCACAAACCCTTCCACCAAAGACCAAATCAAGCTACTGCCACCACCAGCACCGACACCGAAAAATCCAAACTGTTGACCGGAGAATTTTAGATTGATCACATCATCAACCAGTTCTTTGGGATGCAGCACCAGTGCCTTTGAACCAGTTTCCAGCATTGGTTGGCAGTGTGCCGTCGGTGGGTGGATGTGCAGCAACAAGGAAAGATCAATATCTCATGCACTATTACTATTTAATAATCCTTTTTCATTCAACAGCTGTGTTTTGAAGTTTTTGTCAAAATTTTGTAAGAATCCTTTTATCAAAGTAGCATTACCGATAACTCATTTTACAGATCAGAAAATCCTTTAATAGATACCAAGAAAATTCCACATATTTTCAAACCTAAAAAACACTTATACTATCAATTTTTTAATCTCACGAACACAATTCAACACTAGGATTAGCTGATAGAACAAGATGAATAGGAAGGATTATGCTGGGAGATCAACTGGTAAGGAGAGATGGAACCACTTCTTCCTTGAATTAAAGAGCTCTCTCAAGTGGGATGCAAACCCCATAAATGGAAGAAAGAAACAACATCTCCACATTTGAAAGGGCCGCAAGAACTTTTAAAGTAAGAGCATGTTTAAGAAAATAAAGAAAGTAGCTAGCATTACCAAAGAATCCAGGAAGTCTTGACAAGAAAAAAGAGGCACCAATATCTGGGAAAAGTCCCAAAGCTGTCTCAGGCATTGCAAATACCTGCAATATAGAATACCGAGACACAATTACTAATAAGGTTAGAGCCACTAATTTACAAGAAAACACATTTATTGAAAGGTAATGCCATCTATACATATTCTTGTACAAAGTGAATTTGTACAAACTAATGTGGAATTGTTATATCGTAGCCACATGCCTCAAATTTTCACCAGAATAAAAAAGATAATGTGGGTGCCACATCAGTTTGTATGAACAGAGTTTGTATTCCAGTTATATCAGAATTAATTTCTTGTTCATCATGATTTCACACTGTTTACCAGTAGATTATGTATATTTGAAAATACAGATAACCAATATCAGTTCAGTGTTCTTGATGCTAAAAAATTAAGAAATTATCATCATCAGTGATTAACTGAAAATTGTAACAACTTAACCTTAATAACTAAAAAGAGAGCAGTATTACACACCGAATTCTCAGTAGCAACTCGGAATCTACCATGTATTGAAACACCAGCCCCACCTCCCATGACAATTCCATTAAGAATTGAAACCTTGAGCAACAATTGCATGCCAACTATAAGGAAAAACTTGTATATCTGGAAGGTGAATGCCACAAATAATACAAGGTTTAGTAGAATGGGTCACCTGGGGTTTGGTGTACGTTGCCATCAAATAATTCAGGATGAACTCCTTGGAAAAGAATTTGGCACCTGATATCCAATCACCTGTTGTAAAAAATGATTAACAAGGAGCAGTGAACTTTTCATGGAACAAGCTTCACTAGGACAAATGAGATTCTTCAGATGTTCCTGAAATAGGACAAAAGCAAGGATGGAATATACCCTCATTAATACCGCGAACAACTGCAGCCACATCACCACCAGCACAAAATGCCCTTCCTTTTCCCTAGAAACAAATAATTATGCGTTAGCTGCAAGACTGAAAAAGAACGGGTTGCAATTACAATGAAAGAGATAGATGTTACTAAATTCATACCAATATCATGGATTACGGTTTTTTTTTTTAAAAAAAAAACTATTTTATGCTAAGAAGAAGAAGAAGAAGAAGAAGAAGAAATAAACCTTGAGAACTAAGAGCTTCACGTTCGAATCGGTCTCATAGCGCTGGAAAAGTTCCAATAACCGAGAAATCTATAACTCGAATTGAAAAGCAAATCAAAATTATTAGAATTGGGCAGAAAATAGTAAAGTAGAAGGAGAAAGAGCAAGAAGATGAGTTTAATATGAATAAATGGGGTAAGGGTTTTCATTAAACAAGTAAAAGGAATGATAAAAATTAAATACCATTTGAGCTGAAAGTGCATTCAATTGCCTGGGCCTGTTTAGCGTCAATATTCTTACAAATGAGGTCTCTTCTTCTAAGACCTGTAATCGAGACAGAGGACAAAAAAGCCAAAACACAAGTGATGTGACGGACCCCAACGACATCGGCCATCGCCAAGGCGAAGTAAATACAGACCATGCAAACAACTTAGAAGAGAAAAGCTTACCTGGTCTTCCTGTGATTGAGCAGAAGCCATCTTGAACGAACTTGATAGAGCTGGAAAAACGGGAAGACGAATAGGGAATGGGGAAACGATCTCTTCTCTCTCGATTCAATTCACCAATCACAAGTTATTACAGACAGGTTTGGTTCATCTTCAGAACGTTTGCAAGAGAGATATGGACAACTTTTTGAGAGACGTCACCGTGGCCGAAGGGGCGAGGCGTTACACATCTCATCAGGCGCGAGTTCGATTAGATATTTAGATGGTCCGCAGCGCGTCTTCAATTTCTATCCAACATTTTGGAAATTGATTAAGCCTGCGTTTATTAAATAAAATTTATAATAATAAAATTTATATTAATAAAAATTTTAAATAAAAAATTATTAAGTATTTAATTATTAATAAAAAAAATATTTTTAAATTATTAAAATATGTGATATTTTTTATATTATATATATATTTTTTAAAAAATTCTTTAATTTTTATTTTT
>MKYO02022788.1:33470-89452 GCA_002013955.2 Citrus medica | reverse complement strand
TTTTTTTCATAATTACAGCTTTTTTTTCTACAGTAGCTGTAGTTTTTGGTAAACACTAGCTACTACAGCACCTTAATTCCAAACATGACCTAAGTTAGCCAAGAGAAATGTGCTCTAAATGTGTCCTCTAGTCAAAGAAATTAAGTACGACAACCTTGCAACAACCCTCAACTAGCGAAAACCTCTTAAAGCCACTAGGAGAGTGGGTTGGATTCAAGGATGAAATTGCCCACTAAAAGTAACCTATTTAAACCAAATAAGCTATCAAAGAAAGGGGTTAGAAATTCAACCTAAGACCCACAATAAATTAAGTGTGTGTGTGTGTGTACACACATACATACATACATATCACAAAATAATAAGAAGTTTGAAATGCAAATTCTTCATTACCAAACACATAATTTGGATGAGTCAAAACTTCAAAGTCAACATAAACTCTTGCTATAAATTTATACATAATTATTAATAGTAAGAATTCATTGGCGATGTCCTTCAGGTAAGGGAACTAGGGATGGCAAAATTTAGATCCAGATTCATATTTTGAGATCCACAATTGCATCTGAATCCATAAAAAAATATATGTGGATTTGAATGTGGGTAACACTCGTGCGGATTGTGAGCGGATTTTTTTAATATTTGAATCCACGTAATAAATTCAAATATAATTTAAAATTCAACAAATTTACCTAAAAATCAAATAAAATCCTATCACAATTCAACAATCAACAATTCAACACCTAGAATAACATACAATAATACCATAAATCCATTGATACAAATACCATAATATAAATCAAACATAAAAATAACATAAATTCAAGTCTAACACCACCACAAATCCACAAATAAAAACACTACAAATCCACATAGATTTCATTTAAAACCATTACAAATGAAGACATTACCACAAATCCACATATGTTTGATTTTTTCTTTTAACTTATACATTTTTTAATCTAATAAAATAATTAATAAAATAATTTAATTAAAAAATAATGCGGATCCGAATATTCGATTTTCAGAATGCACTTACATTTGAATCTAGATCTTTCGAATCTTTGTGGATCTGAGCTGGGCTTAGATTTGTTTGCCATCTCTAAAGGGAACGACATTGTGGAAGGGCATTGTCCTCTATGGCAAAGCTCCATCTTCCACCAGGCTCCTCATCAACTTCAGGAACTTTTAGATACATGAGTTCATATTTGATCTAACCATAATTGAATATGTGAGTCAATGAAGCGGGGAATAAGAATTTTATTCAATAGGACATTATTTTATTGTGCACCATCTTGGAACACCATAAATCCCACTTAACTTTAGTTTATTTTAGGTTTTCTAAAACCATTTTCCTTCCTTTATATACCAAATATTTGACTTGGACATTAGAGATGAAATACTAACTAGGCAACCCAAGAGGGGGGGTGAATTGGGATTTTAAAAATTATCCTAGGCAAACCACACAACAATTTAATCTAATGCCTTAATAAATTCGAAAACAATAAATTCAATAAAAGCACAATAATAATGAGTAAGGAAAGAGAAAGCACACTCAAGGATTTTTACGTGGTTCGGCAATCCCCGCCTACGTCCACGCCTCCAAGCACACCGGGCTTGAGGATTTCACTAAGCTAGCCTCCCAAGGCTTCAAACGCTTACAATTGACTTTCAAGGTGTCAATGGACCTTTACAACAAGAGAGTATCCCCAATCTCTTAACCCAAGTGTATCCAAACACTTACAATCTATTAACTTGATTTTACAAAAATGATTACAAATGAATCTCTCTCACACAATGTGTTTGATCACAAGTGAAAGCTCAATGTGTGAATGAATAAGATGAATACAAAGATTTAAAGCTCAATGAAAGTTGTATTCTCAATATTTTGCTCAATGATGATCGTTGGAAATCTTCTTGTTTGAATTGGATTGAGCTTATTTATAGTTGGAGCTGAAAAACTAGCCGTTATAGACTGTCTGCTCGAAAACGGTTCGCCGTTAACCATTAACGGTTAACCGTTTGGGTTGGTCAAAGTTACCGTTGGACAAATTTTCAAATAAACGGTTAGCCGTTTAGGCTTACCCTTTCGCCGTTAATTTCTAGAGACCTGCAAAACAAATTTGGTTTAACCGTTCTTACTAAACAGTTCAAGGTTAGCAATATGGAAATAATCGATTAACCGTTTTCAGTAAACGGTTCACCGTTATTGTCCAGAATCATCATTTTAACAATACTTTGCAGAACATGCTTTCTGTTTGGAAAATATTTTTGAAATTTTGTAAGCTCTTAGACTTGTATTATAAACACAAATTTATTTTTTGCTTAGAAATTGATCAATTTTAAAAATCATTTAACTTTTCAATAAGCCAATTAGTGCATGAAACATATATGCATACAAGACCAAACATATGAAATCGTATCAAACAATGATGTCAATTTTATAAGTGAATGATGATATAACACAATTAACAGCACAAGAATTCACACATATAGTTCATTCATCATGTGTATATTTTACACTATCATGAAATATATAAGCATTGAAAGATTAATAATTCAAGTATATCACTCATTTATCAAGCTTATGCATTATATAATCATCAAAATCAAACAAAGCTATCATGATGAGTTGACAAGCTATCATCTTATATATATAACCATGCATTATGATAAAGCACTCAATGTTAAACACAATGATAATTATATCATGTAAACATACAAGCATACTTTCGCAAATTCATTTATCATGATTCATTCAACAAAATTAATATGGCAAGAATTGTTACCAAAATAATTAAATCATCTTGCCTCATCTTTTTCTCCTAGCTCATACTCAAGTGATTATCCTCACAAGCTTTCATCAAGGAACTTCTCCACCATTCCTTGATTGTGGTACCTACAAAGAAAATATTCACGTTGTGCCCTTTGGTACCCAAATACTCTTGGGTCCTTGAGTGTTAGATTTAGTTCCTTTCGGAACCCAAATACATTTGACTCCATAATATACATTTCTCTTAATAGGACAACCAAGCTTCATGTGACCGTTTTGATTACAATAATGACATACAACTTGATTGTTTGTGGAGGTATCCTTAACAAAATAATTCTTATAATATTTTTGTTTCAAGTAAGGCTTATACCCAAGTCCTCCTTTATCAAACACACATTTTTGTGAATTAAGCATGTTATCCAACATCTTTTGCCCATTTGTGAATTTTAAAACAATCTCATTCAACTCATTGCTCCTTTTCTTAAGTGTTTCATTTTCATTTATTAATTCATCAACATGTGATTTCTCATGCTCATGCTCATACGAATAACTTTGTTTACATGTGAATGATGCAATTTTATCATGCAACATTTTATTATCTAACTCTAGTCCTTTAATCTTTTCATTTAATGAATCATTGCATTTTTGTAAAGCATCCTTTTCATTTTTCAAGTCATCTACATATGATTCTAGATGCTCATGTGAAGTGTTAGGTTTCTCATTTGATAATGCAACTTTATCATGCAATGTTTTATTCTCTAATTCTAGGCATGTAATCTTTGCACTTAGAGATTCATTCTCATTTGTGAGCTTTACCATTTTCTTTTTAAGACATGCATTCTTTCTACCAATTTTTATCCAATTATCATGCAATTCTTTAAAAGCATCATATAATTCATCATAAGTAGAAAGATCATTTACCTCATCAAGTTCATCATCCGATTCATCTCCAATTGCCATGAGAGCTAGATTTGTCATTTCTTGATGTTCTTCTCCATCACTTGTTTCCTCATCGCTATCATCCCATGTGGCTACCATTGCTTTCTTCTTGAGTTTGTTGAGAAGAGGACATTCCGGTCGTATGTGTCCGGGCTTCTTGCATTCATAACAAGTAATTACTTCCTTCTTCTCCTTTCGGTTCTTGAGGTCTCTAGATTTTCTTCGCTCACCGGATTTCTTAAAAAGTTTTCTGAACCTCCTAGCCAGCATATCCATCTCCTCCTCATCCAGCTCGCTTTCCTCATCACTTTCATGTTTCAAGGCTTTGAGAGCAATGCTTTTCTTCTTCTCCTCATTGCCTCTTTCGGCTGCCAAGTCTTCCTCATAAGAAATAAGAGAACCAATTAAATCATCAATAGGTAATACATTTAAATCTTTGGCTTCCTCAATGGCAGTCCTTTTTGGTCTCCATTCCTTAGGTAGTGACCTAATGATTTTCTTAACTTTCTCACAATTTGAAAAGGTCTTTCCTAGGGCTCCTAGAGTGTTCACTATGTCCGTAAATCTAGTGTACATAGAATACACACTCTCATTTTGTTCCATTTGAAACAATTCATATTGTCGAGTGTACCTACTAATTTTAGACTCTTTCACTTGATTTGTGCCTTCATAAACAACTTCAAGTTTGTGCCAAATTTCATTAGCACTTTCACAACTAGATACTCTATGAAACTCTTTCTTATCTAGTGCACAAAATAAGGCATTCATAGCTTTGGAGTTTAGAGAGGCTTTTCTCTTTTCCAATTCATTCCATTCCCTTGAAGGTTTTGGAATATCTTCCCCGACTTCGTTTTTAGTCAAAGGCATAAATGGACCATCACAAACAATTTCCCAAATATTATAATCTAAAGCTTGTAAATAAATTCTCATCCTAGTTTTCCAATATGGGTAGTCATTACCGTCAAAGAACGGTGGTCTAATTGTGGATTGCCCTTCTCTAAAGGTTGAGTCATTTAGGGTTGCCATGGATCTTTTACTCTAGACGATTAAGTCTTAACAAGAGAACGAGGCTCTGATACCAATTGAAATACAAGTAAGCAACCCAAGAGGGGGGGTGAATTGGGATTCTAAAAAAAATTATGCAATACAATTCGCTCAACAATTTAATCTATTGCCTTAATCAAATTGAAAACAATAAATTCAATCATGCACAATATTAAAAGAGTAAGGGAAGAGAAAACAAACACAATGATTTTTACGTGGTTCGGCAATCCCCGCCTACGTCCACGCCTCCAAGCTCACCGGGCTTGAGGATTTCACTAAGCTAGCCTCCCAAGGCTTCAAACGCTTACAATTGACTTCCAAGGTGTCAATGGACCTTTACAACAAGAGATTATCCCCAATCTCTTAACCCAAGTGTATCCCAACACTTACAATCTATTAACTTGATTTTCCAAAAAAGATTACAAATGAATCTCTCTCACACAATGTGTTTGATCACAAGTGAAATCTCAATGTGTGAATGAATAAGATGAATACAAAGATTTAAAGCTCAATGAAAGTTGTATTCTCAATATTTTGCTCAATGATGATCGTTGGAAATCTTCTTGTTTGAATTGGATTGAGCTTATTTATAGTTGGAGCTGAAAAACTAGCCGTTATAGACTGTCTGCTCGAAAACGGTTCGCCGTTAACCATTAACGGTTAACCGTTTGGGCTGGTCAAAGTTACCGTTGGGCAAATTTTCAAATAAACGGTTAGCCGTTTAGGCTTACCCTTTCGCCGTTAATTTCCAGAGACCTGCAAAACAAATTTGGTTTAACCGTTCTTACTAAACGGTTCAAGGTTAGCAATCTGGAAATAATCGGTTAACCGTTTTCAGTAAACGGTTCACCGTTAGTTTCCAGAATCATCATTTTAACAATACCTTGCAGAACATGCTTTCTGGAAATTATCGGTTAGCCGTTTTAAATAAACGGTTAGCCGTTTGCTACAGTGATTGCTACAGTGAAAGTATTTTCTAAATTTATAGTTTGACCCCAAAACTTTATAAAACTGTATTATGGCCCAAAATGTTATAAAACTTTGCACATAGGTCCAATTTCAGAATTTCTAAATAATATTTTGTTAATCCCAAAACTTTCTGAAATTATGATATAGCTAAAAATGCTATGACACTTTTTCAAATAAGTCCTTCACCAAAATTTCAAGCAATACTTGTTTATTTCAAAGTTTTCAAAATTCTTTCAATTAAACCATAAACTTTGAAAAACAACCAATTTCATAAAATCATTTTTCCATTAAATATAAAACCTTTATATTGTAAAAATAATAATTTATTTAAAAATAATATTAAATAATTTGGGCTTAAAAGATTAATCATTCTTAATTTTGTTTGTTATCATCAAAATCAATATTATGGAAACATATATGTTAATAAGAGAATCTATGCCGGAATATCTTAACTGTGTTTTGTGGTTGGTAGGCGTTGAAAATTGTGTTAAGATAGATCAGTGTATGAGTTACGATTCGTGTTGTTATTTCCCAGAAAATAAATTCAGCTATTGAGGTTATTTTTGGACATTAACAATAATATGTCATATTACTTTAGATAAATAATTTATTTTTCAATTTTACTAACACATAATATAGCATTATGGAATCATTGAATTAACCAAAATATTGTTCTTAAACTTTTTTTCATTTTCTTTTTTGCACTCAAGAATAACATTGATGGTCATGTAATTATTACCTCAAGGCTCAATCCAGTTTTTCAGAGAGATATATATATATATTACAAGTATCGACTATCATAATCACTAGTCAATACCGATCGATTAGCAAACACTAAAACTGTTTTATTATTTTTATTTTTCCTTATTTATATATACAAAGTATAATGAAATATATTTTAGTGTTTAATTACCTAATGAATCACTGTAATTTTAGTGTTTAATTACGTATTTACATTAAAAAAATGAGGGTGCACTAACTTTATTTAATTATATAACTTAATAACGTGTCTGTATGAAAAAAAAAAATAAGGGTAATCGCATGAGAGAAGGATGGTGTGTGTGTATGATTCTGAGCTTTATGAAAGTCAAAAAAACTATTAAATCATATAGTTTAATAATATAATGAATTATTAAATCATATGACTTAATAGTTTTCTCAGACTTTAACAAATCCGGAATCACAACTTGCATCGTAGGTTATAATATATGCATGGTTCTCAAAGGCCACGGCTGTTAGGGGCATTCCTCTTGAATCGTTAAGCATCTTAGACGATTGACTTGACTGAGCACATACAAGCCCACGAAAGAAGGAATTAACTAGTAGTTAGTGTCCAGATGGATGACACGTATCATGCAATTTGTTTCCTTAGCTTACAATTAGCTAGCTAAAGGAGATATATATATGGTGATGGTGAGTGGTGGTTTTATATATAATCATTGGAATGTGTGTATTGGTAAACGCAACTAACTAATTATCGCGTAGAGTATAGGCTAAGCTATTTTGTGTCTCTATCTCACTAATACCTGTCTTAGATCTCATTAAGTTAAGAGAGAGATAGGAAAATGCAGGCCATTAAGGACAAGCTCCAAGATATGAACGCCATGCGCAAAGCCAAGGCTGATGCAAAATCGGAGGAGAAGGTACGTCTCTCTCTCTCTCTCTCTCTCTGTGTATGTATGTCTCTGTGTGTGTGGGTGAGTCACTGTGTGTGCATAGACGTAGTCGTTAATTACTCAATTACTTGGACATGAGATGAGATGCATGATGATGATGAATGACGCATGATGCATGTGTGACTGACTGTATAGCGTATGTGGTAGGTGGAAAAGGAAATGGCGAAAACGAGAGTTGAGGTAGCTCACGAGGTAAGATTGGCAAGAGAGGCAGAAGCAGAAATGGAGTTACATGTGGCAAAGGCAGCAGAAAAAGCAGAGAAGGAGATAGCAAAGCATAATTCTCATTCTCCTCACCAACAAAATGACGCAGCAGCTGCAACTGCAACTGATTATCATCAACATTAATTAATTTGATCTTGCTACTCAGTACCACTAGCTGACTTCAAATCATGCAGAATGCTCATGCTTTGCATGATAACAGATCAGATCACCCAACTATTCCTGCCTTCTAGGCTCTAGCTTTATATCTACTCTACTATTTCTTATTATTTTTTTCAGAATTAATATTAATATAATCTAGCATCATTATATCGATTCAATATTATATACAGATTCTATCTATATGCGTTTGTACACCGTACACGCAAGTTCATCGTCATGTACTGTTTGCATTCCTTTAAATTTAATTTGTTGATATTTCGTTAATGAAATATTTTAATAGACTCAAATCTTTGCTTGCGTAGTAAAAAATAAATAAAAATTGGAGAGACAAAATAAGAAAGAGAGATAAAAAAAACATGAAAAATAAGGTTAAAGATAGAAAGAGATTAGAATGGAGAAAATTCATTAATCACAATCATTAATAAAATTCAAATGTCATCAACTCCATTTAATGTTGACCATGGATAAACTATTAATCTAAAAGTTTTGTGAAAATTTGTGTAAAGTTAAGGGCCAAATGTTAACACTAAGGGTCGGTTTGGAATTATTTTTAAAAGGTTTAAAAGTGATTTTAAAAGGTTAAAAATTAATTTTCATATTTGGTAAATTTTTTAGAAATCAGTTTTTTTTTTCAATCATTCATATCTATTGTAGATTTTGAAAACATTTTGAAAAATAACAAAGGAATAACTTTTCAAAATCTAATTTTGAGAATTAATTTTATACTTAACACACTTTCATATATATTATAAAATTTAAAATTATCCTTATTAATTAAGAAATAAAATCATTAGCTTTGAAGATATTATTATTATTATTACCAATTATATTGAGATAATAAAATAAAATAATAAAATAAATAATATAAATATTTATTTTAGTTATCAATTATATATATATAATAAAAAAATATTTTATATACATGTTTATAAATGTGTAACTAGATTTTGTTCAATATTATGGTTAGTTCAGTTATTTACATTATTCTACCAGTTTAACAGTAAGATTTACCAGCACATGATTGTTTTTAAGACTCACAACACTTTTGTTATGGACTCACAACACTGTTTTTAAGACTCACAACACTTTTGTTATGGACTCACAACACATATGAAAATAAATTTTATGAAACATTTAACTAATTCTCTTCATAACTAATTATTTTTATAGTATAACTAACAATAATTATTTTAAAAGTTATAACATAACTACATTGGGCCTAAATTTTATTCCAAATAGAGAAAGGAGATCTAGAGGTATAGAGGCTGGATTTCGTGAAGGCCAATTTCCATATCAATTTGGAGAATCGTAAGATATAATTATACATTGGCTGTGTCCTTTGTGAGTTTCAAATATCTGGCGAACTACTCTCAACGGATGGCCACCCAACATGCTAAGATTGCGTGCCTCTTAGTTTGAAGGAAATACCAAAACCAAGACCATATATATACGCGGATCTTAATTTGTCTGGCGTCTAATATTTCTCTTTACTTAATGTAATGTTCGTGTAATTAATTACTATTTCAATATTGCTAAAATGGCAGCAAAAAACAAAGATATTGGGGTGATTACAGGTGTTTACAATGTTAATCTTCATTGTCCACAATGCGCACGCAAGATCGAAAAGCGTCTCTTGAAAATCGAAGGTACGTAAAACTAGGTTTTATTTGAAATTAAGGTTTTTTAAATTTTAAGTTATAGTTGTTATTAGAAAAAAATTATACTTGTGAAATAAAAGTTGATAATTGTTAAAATAATAATTTTAATAAAAATATTATAGATTTTTCTTCATATTAATTTAGGATGAAATCAATTTAACTTTTAAATCACAATGATAAATGTTATCAAACGTTTTAGTGGTATAGTTTAGAAGCTCCTGTGTTTTTTCAATTAATTTCATTAACCGGGTATTTTAACACTTTTGTGTGAATTAATTAGCTTTGATATTTCAATTTGTGATCAGCAGGGATTCACAGTGTGGATGCTGATTTTGAGAAAGCTGAAATTAAGGTTAAGGGCGTGATTGATGTGATTAAAATCCACAAGTTAATCCAAAAAACGAGTCAGAAGAAGGTTGAGTTGATATCGCCACCACTCATCAAAATCAAAGAGATCGATGCCATTGCGAAGGAAACAAATAAGGAAATCAAAGAAAAAGAGGTGAGTGGTTTTTTAAATCTTACTTTTACTAATAAAAAGATTGATTTTATCACTATTAAAATTATATATATATTCAGAAATTTTAAAGTACATAGAAAAATGTATAAATCATGTGGTTTAAACACTTTAAATTTTAAGTCTTTTAAATCTTACGATTTTAAAATTTTCTCAGACTTTTTCCACATTTTAAGATTTCAAATTAGAAAACTACTAATAGACACACACACACACACTAATGGTTTATATATCATAGTATTCATGATACTGAACATAGGCTGCATTTATCATTATTGTAGTTGCTATAGGCATATGCATCTACTCAAAATTGGCTCAATTCAAGTCATATATGTATATGTATGTATGTATGTATTTAGTAGGCGAAATTTCGTGTCTCCATTTAAACGTTTAGTTGAAGTATAGAATTCTTTGTTAGATAATGGCTCTATATTATAATATATTTCTTTTATATAATTCCTGAAATTAACATATATAACAACTGATTTGTTTGAATAATTTGATTAAGCTAATTTTACGCACAACGACATTAAAAGTTCACATCCACTGCGCCAAATGCGAGCATGACTTGCGCAAGAAATTACTGAAGCACAAAGGTATAACAATGTGAAATGCGTATGTGGTTAAACATTTTCTTTTTAAATTTTGAAAAACGCATGAAAGAATCACAAGTATCAATTAATTACAAATGCAGGTATTTACAGTGTTAATGCTGACACGAAAGCTCAAACTGTAACAGTGCAAGGGACCATTAAATCTGACAGACTCCTATCATACTTGCGGAAGAAGGTGCACAAACATGCAGAGATAGTAACTTCAAAACAGGAGAAAAAGGAAGAAATTAAAAAAGACAACGAAAATTTTGAAGTCAAGTCCACTGAGTTATCGACTAAATTTGTAGAATTTAAGGAGGATGTTAAAAGCAAAGAGAGCAATGTTCCCTATTTTATACATTATGTTTATGCTCCCCAGTTATTTAGCGATGAAAATCCAAATGCTTGTTCTATTTTGTAGAAGTGTTCAAAAAGTATATTATATATGGGGTTTTATTCTTTAAGGTTATTTTTATTTTTTTATTATTCGCATTGGACATGTTTTTTTTTTTTAAATTTATTTGCATTGGACATGTTTTTAAGATTAACTTTTATGTATCTCGGATCAAACCTCAGATGGAGTGCTTCAATGGAAATCATTGAGCAAAGGCACATTACTGTTCCAGTTTAACTAAAAAAACAAAAAGAAAAAGACTCACCATACTCCATATGCCATGGCCATGGAAATAACAATGACAAAGCAACAAGCAAAGTAGCAAAGTAGCAAACCAATTATACCAATTGCAATTGGTTGGGTTCATCTGGGGTAGGGATGTCACGTGAGGTGGAGCTGTTCACTTAATCGAAAAAATTAAAATTAAAATTGTTTTTCGCCTCCGCCACATCCGCCTTTGTTGGGGATTGGGCAACCCACTTTGATTGACTGGAAGTACAGCAGATGTAGGTTATCAGTCTTCCCCACTCCACTCCACGTGTCCCACGACAAAGTTTCATTTTAATTTCCAAGGTCGCCTGATCAACTGGCAGTTCGCTTATCGCTCTACGGTCCAGAGATACAGACAGAGACTTTCACGCTGTTAAATTAAATAACACCTTTTCTTTTGTTTTCCTTTTTCCTCCTCATTAGCGATGACAATGGGATGGGCTGAGGTGGAGTGGGGAGCGGGTGCGGATGAAAAGGCCTATTTCATTTTTTACTTTGTTAAAAATTTTTATTTTTATTTTTTATTTTATTTTTTAATAAATTTAGTAGAGTAGAAATAGAAAATCTTCATGTAAAAAATAATTTCCTCATTCCTATCATTTTTTTCATTTATCCATTTTATATTAGTTATAAATATATGATTTTAATAAATTAAAAATTAGAGATTTAAAATAAAATTATCATTATATTATAAAATATTTAAATTCTTTTTAAAAAATCTAAAATTTTGAAATAATATCTTAAATTGATATTAAAAGTAAAAAATATATAAACAGCGTAGCACGTTAAAAGAAAAGAAAATATAACAATGTTTCAGAGTTTAAAAATATTGTAAGATTTTTTTTATTCATATCATATTTATATTACATAAAAATTAANTTTTCTTTTATTCATATCATATTTATATTACATAAAAATTAAAAAAATTATAATTTACATTATAATTAATAAAATAAAAATTATTAAATAAGAATTAAAAATATATTTATATATAATGGGGATTGATGTGAGGGTGGGGTGGAAAGTGCAAAAGCAAACCACATCCCATTAAAATTTTAGGGATTATATTTCTCTCACTCTCCACCCCATTCCCTAAAAATTATTTAAAATTTTTTTCATTTAGGGTGAGACTCCATGAAATTCCAAACTCGTGGAGAATTTTGCCATCCGTACTCATTTTACTGATCTCATTGGAGTGGGCGATCGGATCGGATTAAACCGAACCGAGCCCAACCCAAAATTGACAACCCGAATAGTAAAAATTGAAACCCGATCGGTTTTTATTTCGGTTCGGGTTGAACCCAAACCAAACTTACAACTCGATCGGGTTAGACTTAATAAATATGAGAAGTCTCTCTCCCTCTGTCTCAGTGCACGCACGCCCAAAATCAAAATCCCTAAATCTAATTTTCCTTATTTCTCTCTTCTTTGGCTCTTCCGCACAACGGCGGCACAAAGCACTAGTGCACAACCACCCCTTTAGCTGCAGCTAGCAGCCGTCCAGCCCTGCTAACTCCTCTCGCAGTCGACAGTCTCACTCACACACACCTACGCTCCCCCGACGCTCGACGCTTTCAATCTGGTTCCGGCATTGCAGCTTCCGTTCCGATCCAGCTGTCGGTTCTTCGGTCTCTACCGTGATTTTCGATCCAGCTGCTGTACGTCCCTGCCGTGGTTTTTGATTGAGTTCATTAGGTTACTTATTATTATTATTATTATTATTATTATTATTAATTATTATCAACAATTGATTTTAAATTATTTTTATGTAATGATAAACTGATAATTTGTCATTGATATTGAGACCAAGTTATTTGAATGTTCGATAGAAGTGAAAAGAGAAAAAGCAGGCTTCAGGTGTTTTGTTTGTATGGCTGTGTTTAAGGATTAATTAGAGCAGTAAGCTTTTCCTCATTCTTCATTCTCTTAGTTGGTGAAAGTTTGGTTAGTTGATGAAAATTTAGTGACCACCGATCTTGGTATCTGCACCGCTACGTATTTAACCCAAACCAAAAGTTGAACCCGAAATTTCAAACCGATCCGATCGGATTTGTAAATCCGAACCGAATTAAGTTCGGTTTGGTTCGAATTCGCATTTTCAACCGAAGTAGGATCAATTCTCCAACTCGATTGGGTTGTAACCCAAATCGAAACTTGAACAACCTGATCTGAAACCGATTTGTCCACCTCTATCTGCCAAAGCTAAATCAGAATTGACATTCAGTAAGTTGGGTATTAGTTGGGGTAGTGGATATTTTTTTATTTTTTTTATGTAGTTTGTGAGTTTGTTTATGTGTTTGTATATTGTATTTACTAATTTTTTTAGATATTTAAAGGTAGATTTCTTATTTTTTTTCTAAGTAAAATATTAGATTGTACCATCATAAAATTAATTTTATAATTTTAAATATAAGAAGATTATAATGTACTAGGAAAAAAAATAACAAAATATAACGAGATGTCAGACTCTTCACACTATGTTGCACCCTAATAGAGTTGAGCATCAAATCAGATTCGGATAGATCTGATCCAGTTTAGATTTGACTCAATATCGCATTGGATATGATTTGTGCCATCAGAATAAATTTGATTTGAATCGGATTAGATTTGAGTCGATCTAAATAATTTGATCGAATTGCACTGCTGATTAAAAAAATAAATATAAAAGCACAAAAGCAAAAATCCTAAATTGAAACCTAATTTGTCGCGACCTATCCACGACATTACTCCTCCGGATGCTGCGACCCATGACCGTGACCCACGCTATGCTCTACGCCGCCTGACGCCACTGACGACTCCACCCAAACGATCCCAGCCACATCTTGGTTGATGTCTGGCTGCATCTTGATTGATGTCCAGCTCCTCTAGACCGACGACATTCTACTGCATCTTAATTGGCTTCGATATCTAGATGACCAGTTGCACGTCGCACGCCATTGTCCAGACTTTATTATTATTATTATTATTATTATTATTAATTATTATCAACAATTGATTTTAAATTATTTTTATGTAATGATAAACTGATAATTTGTCATTGATATTGAGACCAAGTTATTTGAATGTTCGATAGAAGTGAAAAGAGAAAAAGCAGGCTTCAGGTGTTTTGTTTGTATGGCTGTGTTTAAGGATTAATTAGAGCAGTAAGCTTTTCCTCATTCTTCATTCTCTTAGTTGGTGAAAGTTTGGTTAGTTGATGAAAATTTAGTGACCACCGATCTTGGTATCTGCACCGCTACGTATTTAACCCAAACCAAAAGTTGAACCCGAAATTTCAAACCGATCCGATCGGATTTGTAAATCCGAACCGAATTAAGTTCGGTTTGGTTCGAATTCGCATTTTCAACCGAAGTAGGATCAATTCTCCAACTCGATTGGGTTGTAACCCAAATCGAAACTTGAACAACCTGATCTGAAACCGATTTGTCCACCTCTATCTGCCAAAGCTAAATCAGAATTGACATTCAGTAAGTTGGGTATTAGTTGGGGTAGTGGATATTTTTTTATTTTTTTTATGTAGTTTGTGAGTTTGTTTATGTGTTTGTATATTGTATTTACTAATTTTTTTAGATATTTAAAGGTAGATTTCTTATTTTTTTTCTAAGTAAAATATTAGATTGTACCATCATAAAATTAATTTTATAATTTTAAATATAAGAAGATTATAATGTACTAGGAAAAAAAATAACAAAATATAACGAGATGTCAGACTCTTCACACTATGTTGCACCCTAATAGAGTTGAGCATCAAATCAGATTCGGATAGATCTGATCCAGTTTAGATTTGACTCAATATCGCATTGGATATGATTTGTGCCATCAGAATAAATTTGATTTGAATCGGATTAGATTTGAGTCGATCTAAATAATTTGATCGAATTGCACTGCTGATTAAAAAAATAAATATAAAAGCACAAAAGCAAAAATCCTAAATTGAAACCTAATTTGTCGCGACCTATCCACGACATTACTCCTCCGGATGCTGCGACCCATGACCGTGACCCACGCTATGCTCTACGCCGCCTGACGCCACTGACGACTCCACCCAAACGATCCCAGCCACATCTTGGTTGATGTCTGGCTGCATCTTGATTGATGTCCAGCTCCTCTAGACCGACGACATTCTACTGCATCTTAATTGGCTTCGATATCTAGATGACCAGTTGCACGTCGCACGCCATTGTCCAGACAAGCAACTGACACTAACAGCAACCTCACGGCTTGTTCATGATAATCCCAACACATGACAACTCTTAACACATTTGAACTTAAATTTGGGAAAATGAATGATACACCTTGAATGTTTAGAAGGGACATAAAATTTTTTAATATTTTATTAAAAATATTTAAATTAAAGATGATAATGGAATAAATATAAATTGGATTTATTTTGTTTTATATCTAAATTCATAATAAAAATTAAGATTTGTATCTGTTTCAGATTCGTCATGAATCTATATTTTTCGTTTTATATCCAGATCTAAAAAATAAATAAATATCTATATCTGCTCCAAATTCGAAAAAAAAAATTAAAATCCAAATCTGCTCTAGATCCGTCATGAATTCTAAAATTCAGTAATAAAAAATAATTTTTTAGATTGAAAATTGAAGGGTAAAATGTATTGATAACAAATAAATTATATAATTTTTCTCAAAAATATAATAAATATTGTAACTTATACTTTTATACCAAAACAACAAATAAGAAAGATAATAAAATATCATTCCGAAGTAATTGCAGGAGTAAGATCAATCTAATATTCTATTGTCTCCTTCATCATTCTAATATCCACGATACACCTACCCTCATTCCTACAACATTAGATAATGACATATAAATTAAATATGATTTATATTCAAACCTTTATTATTTTTATTATGACCATATTTGACTAAATATATAAATAACTATATTCCTTAAAAATTATTTGGCCAATATAATAAAATAAATTGCCAGGTTATATTACTTGGCTTGCAATTTGAATATTGCATGTACATGCTTTGGGGCTGGCTGACCTTTAAATTTACAAAACTAACATTTAAGTTTTAAGAGTTTAAATGCATGGTAAATACTACTAATATGTTATGAATAAAATTATTATCATTATAATTTCATAATTATTAAGAAACTTTTAAAATAAAATAAAATTAAAAGATGGGTGGATATTGATATGGATTTAGATATTAAGACAGATCTAGATATGCTCTAGATCCGTCTTAGATCCGCACATCGATATCCAAATCCGATCCAAATCCATTTTAAACCGATCTAAATCCGATCCGATTGGATTTGGATCACGTGGATCTTGGATCAGATCCAATCTATTGCCATACTTAGCTTAAATTCTAAATTATTAATAGATTCGGTTTGGTTAAATAATTGAAAGGTTAATATAATATATTTCTTTACTAATCACAGGCCCTTAAATCTGTTACATGCAAACCCTACCGACGTTCGTGCCGCTGCTCATGCCCAGCTGCTATTCGTGCTGCTGCTCATGCCTTGAAGCCGCTACTCGTGTCGTTGTTCGTGGTCTTGCTCGTGACTTGAAGCCGTCGCTGATTTGATTTCTAGTGGTGCTTGCTGGTGGTAGGGGTGGACAAAATACTCGGCCCGACCTGATTCGACTAGAAAAAAATTGGGTTCGAATCGGATCGGGATATGAATAAAACCCGATTGGATCAGGTTGACACAAAATAAAAATTAAACCCCAAATACACACCACACACACTGGAACACGATCTACACACACCATACACATTGGAACACGATCTACACACACCACACCACACACTGAAACACAGACACAAAAAAAGTCAAGCAGACATAAAGTTCACGCCCACACCCACCCAGACACCCATAGCCCACTGCCGACTAGCAACGTAATCGCCCACACCCACCCACCCACAGGCCACAACCTCCCTCTCTCGCATCCCACTACTGACGGCAACAAACGGCAGTTATACAGCCCACACCCACATCCAAACAAACAAAACATAGTTACAATCACAAATAATCAATCACACACACGAAGTTCACGGAGCAAGCTAGATCCGGCCACTAGACGCAGCAACCGCCGAGAGCCAATGCCAACCGAAGCTACTCCGCGAGGATGGTGACCCGATCTACTGATCTACTGCTACTATGTACTAGATCTGCTGCGCCACCTCCAAGCCTCCAATCCTCCACCATCACCTAATCCGATTCAAGCTCCATTTGGCTGTTGAGTTTTGAAAGCTTTGGGATAATTCGGATCGGATCGGATCGAGTTATAGATTTGGGTTGAATTCAGATGAATTCTTATCTAACCCAACTAACCCAAAACCCTAGCTAGTGGTTACTAACTTAACTTGCCAATCTCCAATAACTTCTATTAAATTGCAATTACTGATAAAATGCATACTTCTTGGTGCTAATAGGTGAATTTAAAATTATATTTTCACTTGTATAAATTTATCGTTAATTCTTATGGGTGGTTGAGGTCCTTGAGGAGAATACAATCCATCCTGTCTTTCGCTCTTTTTTTATTTAAGGGCATACTACTACCTTCTTTGCTCTTGTCAAATCCAAACACATCCGAATCGATCCGAAGCTGAACTTATCCTAAATATTTATCCGATCTGAGATAATTTGGGAAAGAATAGAATATTTCATAAAATTTACTATTTTATTTAGAGTTTGTTCTTCTTTGGCAATACGCTTAAAAAAGATTATTCATTCCCTTTTCGGGAGGGGATGGCTCCTTGATCTTTATTTTATTAAGAATATCATCTCCCTCCCTGGATTAGTACTAGAACGTATCCCTCCAAAGTTCGGCGTGAAATTTGAATGAGATAAATTCTTTCAAATTCAAACTAGTAATTTAAGTTAGCCAAACTAGAAATTAGAATTAGATTAGAATCGGATGAATTTTTTCCTAATTGAAATCATCCGAAATCCAATGGGATTTGGATCCAAAGTTACCAAATCCTTCGCCCTAATATATTCACAAATCATCTTTCACCAATCCATGGAGTTTTGGAGTTAACAAGGGCACTGTTTTTTCTTTTAAAGTCAATAGATTTTTAGATTTTTTTTGGAAATTATTAGCCATGTACCCTTAAATGACACTTGTATCAAATGTGAGTTTATCACTCGTATACCATAAGTTGATAAAATTTTTCTGCCGTCCATCAATCTGTTAACTTCCATTAGAAAGTTAACAGAATTTGTGACAAATTGACTATTTTGCCCTTGAAACTCAAAATGAGATAAAAAGATAAATTTACCAAAAAAATTAACGTAAATTTTCAATACACAATTTTTTTTATTTTGTATTAACAATACATTTTTTTATTAAAAAATAAATTATTAATGATACATATTATTAACAATTATTCATAAAAAATATCCATATTATACCATAAAAAATTATTAACAAAATATTATTTACAATTATACATATTATACCATAAAAATTTCTAGTTGGAGCTTGGAAGAGTAGATCTTAAAAAATATAGGTTAAATTTTGGATGAGTAGATTCGGTTGTAAAATAGTTTTTTTAGTAATTATTAACAATTATCCGATAAATGAGATGACATGTCATTTTTATCAATATGTTTCATATGACATGTTATTTTTTACTAAGTAAATGGAATGACATGTCAGTTTTTTAATTAAAGTTTTATCAATCTTAAAAGACTAAATTATCCTTATGATGTCAGCGTTTGCAAATGGAAGTTAATGGGTTAGTGAACGACAAAAATATTTTGTCAACTTAGAGTATACGAGTGATACACTTAAAGAATATTTATACACATTTAATACGAATGTTATTTAAAAATATATAACTGATAATTTATTTTTTTTTTTGGGTCTTAAGCTTATCAACTGTTTAAAAAAAAAAAAAAGAAGAAGAGGGAAAAGAAAAAAAGGCTATGGGCATCTCTTTTATCTGTTTGTTGTAATTAATGCATGTGGGCATTATTAATGGTTGTATGCTAATGGTTGGAGTTTGAGAATTATCTAATTGTCAGCCATCGGTAATCGGATTAAAGTAATGAGATCATCCATGGGATAAGGACGCCATTGACCAATCAAAATGCAATTACAGGCGCAAGACACCAAATTACGATAATATCTAATCGAATGTTGTCAGCCGGAATCCGAGGGCGAGCCTTTGTTTTGAGAAAATAAACAGGATTATCCCATGGGCATCCTTAATATTGGGTTGGGCCCCTGATAATGATATTACGCTGTGGCCGTGCCCTTCTTACAGATACAGCTAATGAAAATAAATCTACTTTTTGTTGTGCTTTTTTTCAAAAGAACGGGATTTTAATGTTATGAATTTATGATATATTTCTATGGGATTTCAATACATTAAACAAATATCGAAGAGAATTGTTTCCAAACTTAAGATGGGTGGCTGCTTAAAATATGGTAAATAAGGCAAGGGATTGCAAGTTACAATTGGAATGGCAGAAATGTGCTACTCAGTGCAATTGATATTTATATTATTTGTAGGTCTATAATGTTGTGATTAAAATCACACCACCAATATCTTAATTAAACATAAATTGCATAAATGAAATATAAGACATGTAAATTTAATATAAAACTTATGAATGAACACTAAGTGTAAAGCAAAACATAAATTATATAAATAGAACACGAAACTTTTAAATAAAAGATAAAATAACCAAATTAACATAAGAGTGGTAAATTCTATATTACTGAAAAATAAAGCAAAAACTTATACATGTAACTTATAAATCAATATTAAGTGCAAAATAAACCATATATTGTGAAATGGAACATAAACTTGTAATTGTAAGGTAAAACAAGTAAATCAATATAACGACAGTAAATTGATATATTATTAGTAAATAAAACAAAAACTTAAAAATATAGCATAAAACTTGTAAATCAATAATAAGTCTAAAATACAACATAAATTATATAAATAGAACAAAAGGCTTATAAATGAAAGGTAAAATAATTAAATTAACATAGGAATGGTAAATTGACATATCATTGGTAAATAAAACAAAAATTTATCAATATAACACAAAACTTGTAAATCAATATTAAGTTTAAAATAAAACATAATTAAATGTATAAAACATAGGACTTGTAATAGAATGTAAAACCAGTAAATTAACAAATGAGTGGTAAAATAATGTACTATTGGTAACAAAACATAAACTTATAGATGTGATATAACACTTGTAAATTAACATTAAGTGTAAAATACAACATAAATTAAGTAAATAGAACATGAGATTTGTAAATAAAAGGTAAAACAAGTAAACTAGCATAGGATTAGTAAAATGATGCATTAGTGGTAAACAAAATATAAACTTACAGATGACATAACATATAAATTATGTTAATGAAATATGAGAATTGTAAATGAAATATAAAACAAGAAAATATTAAAAGAATTATTAAAAAATAAAAACTTGCAAATTTAAAATAAAATTTCATTATAATAATAATTACATTATATAGTTACTATTTATTTCTAAATTGAATAATGATAATTTTGGGTTTATATAATAATAAATGTGATGATATACTTGACATTTTATTAAGGATGAAACTTATTCTCAAAATCAAATTTTGAAATTTGTTTTCATATTTTTAAAATTTATTTGTAAGATAAGTGATTTTGCATCCTTCTAAATTTCCTTGACAGCAATCCCAAATGATCTTTTAGTATAAGTAGGAAGTAAAGTTTGAAACTACATGAAATATGTATAAAACTAAAAGTTAGATTCAATTTTGTTAATATTTCATATATGTCTAGTAATATAAGAATGTCTTTTTATTTTATTTTTGCTTGATCCATATCAAGAAAGAAAAATAATCTTGCTTGATTAACTTGTATAGTAAACAAATACTATGATAGAAAATGAAAAAAAAAGTTTATAAATGTCCTAGCATGAATATAGAATTTATAGTTAAACCAATTTCATAAAACTTATTCCAATTGTTTTCAATCCAACTTTTTTGTTTTCAATTGATGAGTAATTTTTCTTTGCTTAAATAAATTAATTAAATAAAATATTTTTTTAAATTAAAGTTTAATGTTGATTTATAAGTTTCATGTTATTTTTACAAGTTATTTCGTTTATAATTTTAAAACACCAATTTAACACTCTTATATTAATTTACTTATTTTACTTTTCTTTTATTAGTTTTATGTGTAATTTATAAAATTTATATTTATCACGACATTAATGTCATAATTTTAATCAAGGGGTCATAGGATTTTCCTTATTTGTAATATACATATAATTGATGACTATGGAGCCAATTACACCATCCAGAAATACTTGTTAAAATGTATAAGATTGAAAAAAAAAAAAGGCTAACTTGAGAGCTATAGGATGCATAGAAAAGGGCAAACACCATGCTCAATGGAAACTAAATGGTATGGACAATATAAATACATACATATATGCACACACACACACATACGTATACATATATACATACATACATTTATATACACACACACACACACACACACACATATATATATATATATATATATGAGTTTTCAATCAATCGACCCGAACGGAACGCCCACCCCAACCTATCCCAACCTATGATAGAAGATGTGGAGGAAAGAATTAAGGAGATGGCATTAAGAATAGATAAATAGAGATACATGAAAAACAAAACTTAAAAAAGCCAACAATAATTAATTTGGTGGGGTTAATTTTCATTAATTTTTTCATTTAACACTAATATTGGTTATCAGATTAATTATGATTTAAGGATTGAAATTTTATGTAAAAATTTGTGTTAAAGAAAAGGGCTCCCGATCATGACCGTGTATGTATATATATGCATGCCTATATACATACACACAGAGAGATGCATACATAAATACATACATACATACATATACATATACATATACGTCCAGGCTCAGACTGTTTTAGCCTCCTGGACGTGCAACAAGATCCATATATAGATTTTGACGTAAAGTTCATACATTGATATTATATTATTATTATTTTCCCATCATTGATATCATCGGCGCCTCGTTAATTTTGTAGGTATTTGCTAGGAAAACTGAACCGTCTTCCCCGCCAGCTGCACATCACATCATCTTTATCCTTCATGATGCCGTGATCTGTCCGTAGTTATCATCTCTGAGCTAATTAGCAAGCAATAGCCAGTGCTGATTTTTTTTTTAATTTACTTTCATTTTATTTTATTAAAAAAAAGAAAAGAAAAGAAAAGAAAAGAAAACCCGAGTGTTTGTCGGGGACACTTAGTCAGCAAAATTATGCAATTATGCCGAGTCCATCACCAATCCCACGTTCATCATCTTATCTGAATATCTCAAATACATCAGCGAAAAATCACAGGAGGTTTGTTAGTTCATCTCGGACGAGGTCGTCGTCAGGGAAATTCTCGTATTGGCCACATTGGAGTAACATAAACCAGCTAGGCAACCTGATAATCCCTGGAAGAAGTAGCAGCGATTCATCTTCAAAGCATTCGGACTTAACAGAGGAGAGTCTTGAGGCACATAACAGAAGGCATGCTCCAATTGTACATCATCACGGCAGAATACTCAGTACTAATAATGATACTACTAGTAATAAGCTGCAGCAGGTTCAGATTGATGAAAAGAACTACGCTAAATGCAGTCCTTACTACAAAGGACTTACGGATGCATCCCTTGTCATTAATCGTGATAGAGTAATTGTTGAATCTTCATCAAGTCCTGGACGTGAAAGTCAAGCGACCACCATGGCCCATTCTACTGCCACTTATTCCACCTCTCTTTCCTCTTTGATGGTTAAGATGCAAGAATGGAGTTCTTGCTTCACTTTTAAGTACTATTCTTCTATTAATAACAATAATAGTAATAGTAATAATTCCCCTACTGCTACTGCCGGCACCACCACTGCTACTAGTACTAGTGCTACGACAACAACTTCAAATTACATCTCTAATACTATTAGTACTGCTACTCCTACTGCCATTGGCGGAAAGAGTAAGCAAGCTCATCACACTGCAGCCTCCTCTTCAACTGGAACAACAACTACGTCCGTAAATGAGAATTGTAAAGAGGTTGCTTTTAATAATGCTGCTGCTATATTGCTTCATAATACTAATCATATGGAGAAGCCATTGAGGGAGAGAGTATCAGAATCACAACCAGAACCAGAATCAGACTCAATCTTGCAAACTAACGAGAGCGAAATTTTTTTTGTTGAATATAATAGTGATAAAGATGAAGACCATCATCATCATCTGGGGAAGAACAAGGATACAAATAATAGCAAAGGTCCAGAGATCATCCTCGAGAACCAAAGGGATCCGTTTATGTGGGCAAATATGTACCAGCCCAAAACTTTAAAAGATTTTATCTGCAATCGAGATCGAGCAATTCAACTGCAGGATCTGGTGAGATCCATCGATCTATATATACTAATATGCCAATACTTTATGTTTCTTTTTCCAACTCGTTAATTGCTTCCTGACATTATTTATTTTGGATATAAACACACACACAACTAAACTGCAGGTAAAAGAGGGAGGTCACGGAAATTTTATATTTGAAGGACCTCCGGGGGTGGGAAAGAGGACCATGATTCGGGCTATGCTTCGAGAAGCATTCGGACATGACACAGTCCAGGTACGTAGCTGTTAATCATATTATATACATATTGTTTAATTAATTAAGTGCTGCCTACCACCTAATTATTTTTACTTGAAAATTAATTAGGGAAATTAAAGGCATCCTAAATTTAACGATGTTTACATACATGTTGCAGGCTAGGGAGGAGAGGAAGGTGTTTGACTTGAAGGTACTTCTCGTCATTCTAGATACTACTGGAGTACTAGTTCTATTTATTTATTACTTTGAATATTATTCACTTTTAGCTTTCCGGGCAACTCTGTCGCTGGACTCTAATTAAGCAGCGGCTGATACTAATTCTTTGTCAGTGCGTGGACATGAAATGATTAGCTTTTACGCATTGTATCTTTGAATCGAAAAGGAAAACTGAAGATCAAATAACTTCTGATAATTATATTAATTAAATAAATATTTTAAAAAGTGAATTAAGTTACAAACAGTAAGTAAATTATATAATTCTTGTCACAGGGTGAAGCCAGAGGTAGTATCCAAGTAAATATAAAAGAATCTGCACAACATATCGAAGTTAATCTCTCTGACCTGAAAGGGTATGAAAGGCATGTCATTGTTGAACTTATGAAGGAAACACAAAGCAAGATATCCACCAACGCTTTGCAGTCTAACGTCCCAACTGATAACACCCGAGGTATTCGTATACATAATTTCTCGTATATAATTTCAATTAATTAACATATACATTAGAATTAGATGATGATCTGACGAAACCACAACAACACTTAATATATTATCATTTTTTTTTTTGCAGCTATTATTTTATGTGAAGCGGACAAGCTATCAACAGATGCCCTACTATACATGAGGTGGTTATTGGAAAGGTACAAAGGGTTAAATAAGGTTTTCTTCTGCTGCTCTGATGTCTCAAAACTTCAACCAATTAAGTCGCTTTGCACTGTTATTCAGCTTCTTCCTCCTTCAAAACAAGAGGTGAATGGCCTCAGTTATATATAACTCATTTTTTTGGGAATATATAATTTATTTTATTCAATTTACTCTTTAATTAAATAAATTATTTTGTATTAATTTGGTAAGTTCCTTCTTATTACATGTTATTAGATAGTTGAAGTCCTGGAATTTATAGCAGAACAAGAAGGAATACAACTGCCGCACCAATTAGCAGAAAAGATTGCTGACAATTCCAAGAACAATCTTCGCCAAGCCATTCGCTCATTCGAGGCCTCCCGCCAGATGAAGTGAGCAATTGAAAAATATATTTCATTCATATTCGTCCTCAATTAGTTGGTTTCATTTCCTCTTCTCCATGCCTAACTATATATAGGGATGTCATCAGGTATGCGCTATTGCGCATATTATGAAATGTGATGGTGCTTGTTATGAGCTCTCATTGGAAAGCCTTGGCCCATAGCTTGCACTAGATCAAGCTCATATGTATAAAATAACATTTTAATGAGGACATCTTCATTATAACAAAGCGATGATACTAATAATAAATAAGAAGACACAAATTTTAATATACTAATAGATAAAAAATCATAAATACATATACATATAAGTGCGGATGCCTAAATGTAGATTTCGTGTGGATTTGCTATTACACCATATGCTATTATAGTTAATTAAAGGAAAATACTGCAATACCATATATGATATAATAACGATTCAGCAAGAAATCTGCATTTAGGCATTGGTACTTGAGAATTATATATATACATATATTTAATTGATGTGCGAGTACATATATAAGTGCAGTTATCCGTTTGTGGAAGGTCAAGTAATTTTGACTGGTTGGGAAGATGACATTACAAATATTGCCACGAAAATTATTGAAGAGCAGAGCCCAAAACAGTAAGCTTCTGAATCCTCGTCCATCTCAATTCTTGATAGTGGTTTACATGTATTATTGATGAATTTATATGTTTGTGTCTCCGTATATATATACATAGAGAGGGTGAGAGATTTTTTCACCGTTAGTGACTCTAGGTATGTATAATATATATTATATTATTATATTATTACATTGTAATAGTATAATATAGAATAAACCTCTAATGTATTACAATATATATTTTAATGACATTTTCACTTAAATAAAATAAAGATATACTTATTAGAGAACGACTATATATATATATATATATATATATGACATGAAACTTTAAAATTGAGCTAATTAATTATATAATTTATATACATCCAACAATTTTGATGAGTATTTCTTATATCTTTATTGCACTTGAAGGCTGTATATTATCCGAGGGAAGCTTCAAAATCTTATAGAGCATGATGTATGTCTTCACTTCATTTTCAAGGTAAGCTTGTGAATGTAATCATGAGTATCTCCAATTCATTCAATAAATATTCATCTAAAAAATAGAATATATCAATATCCATTTGCTTTGCAGTCTCTTGTTGAAGAACTAAAAAAACACTTGGATGCGGGACTGCATCGCCAACTTGAAGGTCTATATGATGAGTACAATGTATGTATGGACATGAAGTATGCGGCCAACAAGTTTATTGATTTTCTCTCTTACTTCTTCCTTGTGTGTGTACATATATAGTCATTTTTTCAATAAGAAATATCTTACTTTAATAAAATAAGCAAGAAATTAAAAGATAAAAAAATATATCTTATAATATATTAATATATATATATATATATATTAATTTTTTAACTTGTTTCTTACTAATTAAAGTAAGAAAACTCTGACTGGATAATGCATGCAATTGATCAGCTAGTAGCATGCTGCATTCATGGGTGAACGAAAATAAATATGATTGCATTTTTGCTTGTTATTCCTGCAGATAGATGGTGGGGGTAGATTTCACAATGAGAAACCGTTCGTCCTCGGACGCACTCGAAATGAGGAGATGGGTAAGAGGCTCAACGACCCCACGAGAAATAAAAATATTCAACATTTTTTGAGAATCGAAGGTACGCAAAAGATCTTTCTACCTAAGATTTTTTTTTTCTTTTTCTTAGTTTTGAGAATCTCCACCTAATTAGGAAAGTCTTCTTCAGTCAGCATTGTTTACTATTCTTGCTAGCATAAAAAACGGCTTCAGCATATGTATTATAATTCTCGGTACTCACCATCTTATTTAATTCTAGCTGTATAGCGTTTTCTATATTTCTATCAAACCACTTTATTAAAACCCGTTGATCATAAATAATTTCATTTCCTTTTCTTATGTGACATTACTTTCCCCCTCTCTTTCACAGAATTCATTGCGAAATTCATGAGCTGGTATAAAACAACAGTGAAGAATTGCACATTTGAGCCGCTGGATCCTGTCCCCATAAAATTACCTTTCTGAAAATCCAGCTCAACTAAATCTCCTCACTGAAAACTACTTGTAAACATATTATTGCTGCGCTGTTATTTTAATTTCCGGGCAAATCAGAAGTTTTATGCCCCAATCATTGTGGTTTTTTTTTTTTATTGCGCAATTCTTATTATCCGAGGGTAAATTTCTTCTTACTTGTTGTTTTCGTCATTTTAAAATTTAGAAATCAAGAACCTTAACCCTTTCAGTTCCATAAGTCGCCGAGCAAATTAGATTTCATGTCCATCACATGCTTAGAAAAAGCAATTTGCTTTTTGAGTTTATTAATTTTTTCTGATGACAATAATTGTATGCTTACTTAATTTAGATGCTTGCTTACGTGTTATCAATCATTTATTGACATGCATATTTTATTAATTAGTTTCGTTATTAATAATTAACAAGTGCTCAATTAGTGGATGATATAAGAGATGACACATAAGTAAGTATTCCAATTGAATGTCAAAAGTATGTATAATGACATTACTCTTTGTTATAAGGAACATTATAGATATGGACTAATGCTATATGTATCGAAAATAGAATAAAATTTAGTACAAAGTCACATAAAATAAAAAAAAATTCTGATCTTATAGTGAACTACTTTTCATCCAAGCTAATTTTTTTCAAAAGAGATGATGTGTTATTTAATGTACTACTACTTAAACACATATCACTATTGGTTGGTCTATAAAAAAATTATTAACTTTGTCAATATTATTTTTATGAATACTATGCTATTTATTATTTATTCCCATATTGCTACAATTTAAAACTTAAATGTCCTTAATAATTATAGAAAAAATAAAATAAAATAAAATAATAAATTGGCTCTTAAAATTTAAATTTTACTCTGCTAACGTTCTTAAGTACCCAATATGATCTTACTAAACAGAATTATTATTAAAACAACACTTTTAAATCGGTGACTCATCAAAATCTAATATCAAATTAATTCCATTACATAATTTTCAGCCCCTTTTTTTTGTTTTCTTCCCCTTTCCCTCACCCACCCCCCGCGGCGTGCCGAGGGCGGAAATCTCAGACATTAATTTAAGAAAAAAGGACATTCAACCCCCTAATGTTTAGGAAAAGGAATAAAAAATTCATCAACGTTTCAAAAAGGACTTATAACTCCCTTTCCGTTAATAAACACCGTTTGTTTTAACAGTAAATTTATTTTTAATTTTTAATTACTATTATACCCTTATAATAAATATAAATTAATATATTGATTTGAGACATGTCACAATTAATAATTTTTTTAAAACTAAAAATTGAGATACAATTACATTTTTGCTCAAATTATTTGCTATAAATTATACCTTTCTAATGATCAAACCTTTCATATGTGATTATTACTAATAAAACGAAATTTGATTAAATACTTTTTCTTTGAGGAATCAAAACCATATTATTATTGTTAGAAAGGTATAATTTATAGTAAATAATTTTGGCAAAAAATAATTGTATCTCAATTTTAAGCTTTTAAAAAATTATTAATTATGGTATATCTCAAGTTAATATATTAATTTTTTTAGTATAAGGGTATAATAATAATTAAAAATTAAAAATAAATTTACTGTTAAAACAAATGGTATTTATTAACGAAAATATGGTTATAATTCATTTTTGAAACGTTAAGGAATTTTTTGTCCATTTTCTTAAACGTTGGGGGTTAAATGTCCTTTTTCCTTAATTTAATCATCAAACATAGAGAGATTAATGCAAGCTTTTAACCAATATGCAACTGCAGATGGTAATAACAACATACAAGAGATTGTATGAAAAGTTTGAAAAAAGAAACACAGAAACTAGTTTTTTTTTGTCTGTCTTTTTCTTACATGAAGCTTGCCTATCAAAAAATATGAAAAAGAGAGTTTCACAAGCAGCAGAATTTCGAGTAGCCAGTGATTATTAGATAAAAATGTTCAGACATGACTTTAACGTTCCAGAAGGGAAGTAGAGAATAAAACTCTTTTATCATTTAATTTCTTTTAATATGTCCATCATAATAATTTGCGTGATAAGTATTTTAGTAACAAAATTTTTTTATTAAAAAGTCGATTTCTGAGTATTTCCGCTAATCTATTTCCACTCACACACACAATACTGAACTCACATAATACACACACGCAGCGGCAGCACCTCCAAACACAGATCGGAGAAGCAAGACGCAGACGATGACACGGCAGCACAGCAGCCAGCAGTCACCGACGCAACCGCGCGAAGCCAACCATCGCGAGTCAGCGACGCGCTGACGCAATCTGCTGAAGCTGGACCGCTGCTTCCGCTTGCTCCACCAGCCACCGCTACCGCTGCTGCAGGTTGCTCCACCTCGACCGACAGCCACCATCACCAAGTTCCTTCAACCGGAATCTTTCATAGTATATTAGTCTCGTCATCTGGGTTCTCTCCCTTCAGTAATTTTTCTCTTCAAAATCTTTGTTTTTTCATGTATCTTCATCAAAAACTGGATCTTTTTTTTTTTTTCTAAAATTCATTTGATACCAATTTTATGATTTTTTTTTTGTTGCTTTGTCTTAGGAATCTTGGGTTCTAGGTTGATTGATATATGATCTGTGAATGGTTCAATGTTATTGGATTGAATCCAGGACTGTTCTTTTAAATTGATAATCATATCCAAGCTAGCTTTATTTATTATTATTATTATTTTTTGTTTACAAGGTACTCTCCTTGTTTTATCCGCATTATGAGCTTTTGTAATGGAAGATACATACATACATACATACATACATACATACATACATACATACATACATATATATATATATATATATATATATTTTTTTTTAACTATATTGAGTTCTATGTTGTTTGAGATGCAAGGCAAGTCAAAATTATTTTAGTTAGATCAATTGTATGTTAAGATGATCATGTGGAGTTTGCGTTTTGCCTTTTTGATTAGTGCGGTGGGATGACTGTATTTGTATATGCGCTTCGGTATATATCTAATTATAATCCGATCTAAACCGAACTCAACCCGATTTTTTTATCCATTTCAATCCAAAAGTCGGATTCAATTCAAGTGACTTTTTTCCTAACTCGATTAACCCAAAATTCAATTGAGTTGATTCAAATCCAATTTTACTCGTCCCTAGCCTCACCTAAAGAAAAATGAAAAAAAAGATATTAAATGATCCTCACTCTCCTTAATAGAGAAAAAAAAAGGTCTTAAAACTCCCGTCCCCTCATGGATTTCTATCATCCCTAATTTGACATTGATATTAGTCACCAATAAATTAAAACATTCTTAAAAGATAGCAATATTATTTTGCTATTGGTACGAGCGATAAACTTAGGATCCAAATGTTACTTTGGTAAATTAAACATTTGAGAGTAACCCCAAATTTTGGCCACCTGAAGCGTGAAGGCTGAATCTCTTCAGTTTGACCAAGGCGACCGTATACACATCCTTTGAGAACGACAGAAGCGACGGACATAACCATTTACCATGTAGTAGCCACTGCGAGGGAGCCCCAACACTCAAATTGCTCTAATTAATCAGACTGATATTCTCTGAGCATTCAAATAAAATTACCAACAATGAGTGAAACTACAGATTTTCAACACCAGCATCTCTTGAAACTTAATTGGTTAACGTACTAAGAAGAAAATAAAAAAGGAGGCAATTTCCATAAATGTAAATAAAAAAAAAATAAAGGCTTTTAGAAAAGTCATGCATTAACTGTACAAAAAATTTCCAGCAACAAAACTATACAAACTGCCAAAAGCTATGCAGGATTCATTGAACTGCTAATCTCTGAAGGTGATCCAAAAAGACCTCAAAGCTAACATCATCAGTAAATATGATGTCCCCTCCTGGAATTTGAGCATCAGAGTTATAAGTTGCAGAAGGATTCAGTTTTGCCAGAAGAAAGCGGGCCTGTAAAGGGTTAACATGTCAGTGGCAACTAACTCCTACCTTTTATACGAATCAGCGTCTTGATTAAAATGTCAACAAGTCACCTCTTGACTAGATTAAAAAGCCATATCAATGACCACCCGCCAGGGATCAAGTGTCAATACATCTTAGCAAAATGAGCCATAAAATTAATTTATCTTGCCATTAATTTAGGGCTTATAGCTTCCTGCGTGATAATAAGAATCGTGTGTTTGTGTGTACCTAAATACTATGCATTGTTAATGTAGGACGTTACTAGGAAATTTTACGATTTTAATTGTTTTAGAGCCTTTTGATTAATAAAACCTTCTTTTATAATTCTCTTTGGAATTATCTATCAAAATCAATCTTGTAGAGTTGTTTGCATTAGAGCGTCCATGATTACAAAAGAGTGGTTTCATTAATTAAAAGGTTCTAAAATAATTAAATCCTAAAATCTCCTAATAACATCTACATCAATTGTGGTTGTGCTTGAAGTGACTAGAAATAACAAATAAGGACAAAAAATTAAGTGCAGACATCCATGGGCGAATGCCCAAGGATATCCTTCCCAGGAGAGAGGAGGTAGCAAACTACTATCATCCATAATGAACCTCCCATCTGCTGAACATTATGATAGCTACCAACCTGTGAGCCATGTTGATCACAAATGACAAGACGAGGTACTGGAAACCTTTCCTTCATTATCACACCGGCATCATCATGAGGAGCTTGCAGCAGCTGTGCAAATGCCTGCAAGAATAAATTGTAATTTAGAAAAAGGAAAAAGGTGGCATAGGAAGAGATAAACACACCAAAATAAGCAAAAAGAAAATCTTGAAGCAACCCATCTTTGGTTCGGGATAGAAGCAAGAAAAAACATTGACAAGCAGCGCAACATACAATATTGAATATATAATATAACCCGTGAGGACACACTAATAGGAACACAAAGAAGTTGGAATGGAGTCAAGAATAGAGTAAAACTGATAAACAAAAGAAAAAAAATTGCAGACATATTTCATTGAAGTGCATACTCTGATTACCAAGAGAGAGTCCCACCTACAACATGGTAGCTATTAGCTAATGTGGCCTTTCTCATTTAGCATTAAAATCAAAATCCACAACAAAATTAACTACCTGATGCTCAGGTTGATTATGGTATCCTGCTTTTCTCCACTGAGCAATGGTTGCACCATGAAAGATGACAACAGTGAAGTAAGAATCTAAAAGCAGGATTCTGTCCGCTGCAATGGCAGCAACATCAAGGAGAGCAGGTTCAGGGCCTGAATGAAATGAATAAGAAATCAATGAAGGCTGAATCATCACTACGGAATTGGTAACATTTTCTCGGTTCAGGATCATTCTAAAATACGCTGTCTCATCCGGGCTGTTATTAAAGACCTGTAACAAAATAATCAAAAGAATTAAAGCACAATAAAATCTAAGTGCATGAGTAGCAAAATAATTATAGAACTTAAAGATCATTAGAAGCCAAAAAGCAAGTGTGATTATTCGAGAAAGAAGAAAAAGTACCTGAACAAACTGTGAACGCCGTAAATGAAACATAAACTGAGGAAATATTGAAAAACGAGGAGATAAGCTGAAAGAAGACGGGCTGTCCTTCTGGTAATCTCCAAACCGAGAACACATATGTATCAATGCTTTATCGAGCCATCTTATAGGGTCAAACTCGGCCTTCATCACAATTGCATCATGTCATTATTGGCACAATGACCACATGCACAACAGTCAGAAATTGAAAGAAAGAGAAATTAATATATTCCATAAAGTGTTTAAAATAGAATCTGTCATTGATCTAGGACTATATATATTATAACACTACATGTAAACCATTGACTGATGCCTTTAATAACTGAGATTATCTCTAAAATGAGCTATTCCAACATACAATAATTTTAGTATCAAATTCATCTCAGAGATTTAAAGCGTTACAAGGGTATTCTGACAAAATTACCAACACATATTTAGGACATCGGGCTTTTAATATTCATGTTGTAAAGCCTATCTAATAAAGGCACTCCATTTTAGCCAGTATTTTTAGTATAGCTTACTGTAAACTTTGCAGTGGGTATTTTCCATACCAAAAACATGGAACAGATAACTATTCGGTGTGAAGAGCAAGTGCAAAAGTAACTATATTCAAACTAAGGCATGAAAATTATTTGTGAAACATGTTCCAATCATAAGCAAGGATATAAGGTAAAATGCCACTCTTTAAAAGAAAAATTTAAGAGCAATTCCAGTTAGTTATGTTGGAATGAAATATTAAGTGTCAAAGTTATAAAGATTACCTCAATTTCCATTTTGAAAGAAACTAAGCGTGCCATTACCACAGCAGCTGCTTCTTGGTCAAATCCAGCAATCAAGTCCTAGAGTATTTAAAAGTAGTTTCATAATGTGATTTCAAAAAATTCTATCAAATTTCTCTTGACTAAAAATACAGCGGTACAGGAAAAGCAGGAATAATAAAATGATACTAATGAGGAAAAAAGAAACAATCCTCAACTACCTGAAAGAAGAGAAAATGGAAATTCACATTTTCCAGAACAAGAAAATGTCAAGTCAATAATCCCTGACACACTGAGAAACAGTTGATGATATATTCTTTCTAGAACAGAATAGATAGACACAATCTCATACATTGGACCATATGTGATATGGAGCTTTCATTCAACTTTTCTCCCAAACATTCTTGTCTCACTGAACCAGCATGATTCATTCGACATACACAGGGAAGTGTAACAACAACATAGAGAGCTAAAGGAAATACAAGCAAATTCATTAATCTAAAATTCTTTGCTATTGCAGCTTTTTTCTTAGGAAGCCATCTAAAAATTCAAAATACTGAAAACCAGTGTGTCAAGCATTTTCAGCTACTAGTATGCAATTCTGCGCATAAAATGCATCCACTTGTAAGGTGATGCAATGCCTAATATTCCAAGTAGTGATGCCCAGCATTCCTCTTTACTTTGATTCCTAAACAGATCCTGTGACCCTATTATATACTTGGTGTTCAAGTTTCACAGATGTTGAGTACTTGAGCACCATACAGAGAGTGTCAGGATAAAGTTAACATCACTCACTCTTTTATATGATTTTTCATAGCTTAAGATAAGGAATCAGTAACTTATTCATGAAGAGCAGCCCAAAAGACAAAGTTAAAAAAAAAAAAACAAGGAACAAGAGGTCAAAAGAGCTTGCCTGTACGCTTCCTGGTCCAGCAACCCATCTTCTTGAAAGAGTTGTGACACGAAGTCTCATTTGGCCACAGTTATGTTGGTAACTGTAGCAAAATAACAATAAGAAGTCAAATGTTTCATCTTTGTCAAGCACAATGGAAAGAAAAGTATAATCAGGAAGGTGAAGTTCGTACTAAGTCAAAAATTGGAAGTAAAATTGATTGTTTGTAGATTGTAAAGTAGCATCAGGGATTTCTTTCTTCACAATTTCGAAAACTAAACACAAAGATGTAGCTTTATCAAGGCCACACATCTTCCATGCACTGGTATTACCCTGACCAACAACAGCATCAGAGCACAAAGGACCTTTCTGCACCAAATAGCTAACAATTAGACATTACAAATGCAGCCACCCAGACTAGAGGAACTTTGTAAATAATTTCTATTGTACCTTTTCCAGAGATGCACAGGGGCCAATAATACCCTGAACTTTGATATCCTTGGAGCAGTTAATCTCAAATATACCACTGCATGCCAAAAGAACGAGACTAAGATAGATACCCTGTTCCAGTAATTCTAAATTCAATAATGTTAGGACAGCGAAAGATCTTGTCGAAACAGAGAGTCAGCTCCATGCATGTAAGCATCTATCAACTTGGCAAGCAATAAATATTTTTTGTAAAGTGGAGTAATAATAGTTAAAACAGGCAAGGGATAGATAGTCTGCAATTCTAGACAAAAAGAAGTATAAGACGAAATTCATGAAGCTGTACTTTGATGATAGTCCAAGATCATAGTCACCAGAGTGGAAAACACGCCTAACGGAATCCTTGAATACTGCATGGCCAAAACTTTCAGAAAGCACAACAAGCCCTCCAGTTTTCTCAACTGCAACTTTGAGTTCAGCAACCCCTACCTAGAGAGAAAAGAGAAACAATTAGAAATTAGCTTGGAACACATGAAAGGAGCGCTAAGATTTTTAAATGTACCTGGTCAAGGGCACAAGCAAAGAGATCAAGAACGTGTCCCTGATGTACAAGCTGCTTTGAGAGTGCATCATAGAATTTGACAGCTTTATGATAATGAGGAGCAGAATCTTTATCGAGATCCTTGTGAGAACGAATTGGCTCGGATAGGTTCTTGGACACAATCTATATATGTTAAAAAGAAGAAGCAAGAAATATGAAATGAAGTTGTTGGTGGGCTATGCTTAATGGTGAAAATGATTTTATTTAAAAGAATAAGAATTATAAACAAATGCTTGCAGGTTTACCGCAGCAGGACCCTCGGTGGAGGGACCACCAACAAAAGCCAATATTCTAGCACCAGAACCAGGAACGCAAGCACCTAATAAACTGGCAGCAATGCTTAAGGCGGTGCCAGTGCATCTGGTAGAGCGCTGATCGGGTGGAACAGGCCAAGGATCTTTCTGAAGCTCCTCAAGGACAGAATTGAGAGTGAATTCACAATCGAAGGCAGGCACAAGGAAGCGTGCAATGGTATCAGAAGACAGGCCATCTCTAACACCAGCAATGACACCCGTAGAGGGCTTGGGCTTCTTGATAAAGAAATTCAACTGCTCGAGAAGCTGGTCCTTTGAAACGTCCTTAGAACCCTTGAAGACATAGGTCTTTGGGATGATCTGGCCAAACCCTCCTAATTCATGAACTTGAACTAGAGTACCAAAAGTGATAAGACCGACGAGAGAATTGTCAGGCAAAAGATCGATGGCCTGAGTAAGAGCGGACTTAAGAAAGGACATCTCCTCTTCGATGATGCAAGTGTCAACAACAAACATGAAAACCGGAGGGACTGAAGATTTCTCACCGGGACCGGGAGGCTCGTACTCGATGGTAGTGTACTGAGGGAAGAGCTCAGCTGGGAGATTATCATCGGTGATGGAGGCGTAGTGAGGGGGGAAGTGATTACGTTGGAAACAGAAGGGACAGATCCAGATCTTGGCGGCAAAATCAACTATGGAGAATGGATTGAGGATTGAGCGGCATGTTCGACACCGAAGGGGAGGATATGGCAGAATAGGCATGCTATTGTTGTTAACAGGGAATGCCTTGATTGGAGTGTAGATGGCTGAGACTGGCACCACGCAGTTGCTTGCTTCTTGCTTCGTCCCTGGAATCACGTTCCACGGCATCCTCACCCCGTCTTGCGCCTCTAGGTCCATGAATTCCGTCATTTTTATTCTTCCTCAATTGAATTCAGCACGTCTAGATGTTGTTTGCGATTGCGACCCAGCGAAGAAGAAGGTCACTCTCTCTCTTCCCTCTTTTTAATTCTTTTAGGCCGTTACACTCTTTACAGCCTTGGTCGACTACTCCTCTACTATTACTAGGCTAGGCTGCCTCTTTAGAGTTCCTTCCTTTGATTCACCGTCTCTCGCTTCTCTATATTAGTTTTTCGTATTTTAATCTAATAAATACAGATAAAAGAGTTTAAATTATTTTTTATATTTATTTTATCTAACACAAGCAACATTAGTGAATTCGGAACCGCAACCTAAAAGGCTAAAACCCTAACAAGCCTCGATTTTAATTTTTTTAATTACAATTAGATTTATTTATTTTCTAATTAGCAGTAATTAATTTGATTGAAAATACAAAATTGTATGAAAGGGTAAAGGTGAATACATTTTAATATGTAATCGGTGTTGCCCGTATGGTTAGGGCAGCGCAATGGTCAATTTTAATCAAGGGATAAATGTGTAAATTAAGCTTTTTCTTATGAAAGTGAAACTTAGGTCGCGTTTATTTTTTTTTTTGTTTAAAATCTGAATAGACCTGAATTAGTCTGAATTCTGAATAGATCTGAACATCTGAATCTGAATAATATGTTTATTTTTTCATCTGAATCTGAATAATATGTTTGTTTTTTCATCTGAATATCAGAAAATAAGTATTAAGTTATTTTTTTTCAACTTAAAAAGCTGAAAATATGTACTTTTACATTTGTATCCTTAATAAATTTGAATGTCAAATAACTAATATATAAACACCATAATATTTTAACATTTATAAGTAAAACTATATTCAAGTGAATACATAATTATTTTAGAATTTTAATATATAAAATACCATAAATTTCAAATTTTATCGTATATAATATAAGAAAGAAAAAATATGGATATTTTTATATGGGGTAAATGTCTATGAGTGAGTTTTGGGATAAACATGAAAAATAAATTATAAAGCAAGGATATTTTTGACATTAGCAAGTAATTGACTTAATTGGCGTTTGTTTTTTAACTTAATAACTTAAAGTGACTTAACTTAATTAATTAAGTTAATTAGAGGTGTTTGTTTTTATAACTTAATGAGAATTTTTAGATAATTTTGACTTAATAAAATAAGCTAATTTTTTTGGCTTTTTACTTAATGGAGAAATCTGAATTAAGTCAATTACTTGCTAATGTCAAAAATATCCCTGTTTTATAATTTATTTTTCATGTCTATCCCAAAACTCACCCATAGATATTTACCCCACATAAAAATATCCATATTTTTTCTTTCTTATATTATATACGATAAAATTTAAAATTTATGGTATTTTATATATTAAAATTCTAAAATAATTATGTATTCACTTGAATATAGTTTTACTTATAAATGTTAAAATATTGTGGTATTTAATATATTATTTATTTGACATTCAAATTTAATAAGGATACAAATGTAAAAGTACATATTTTCAGCTTTTTAAGTTGAAAAAAACAAACAACTTAATACTTATTTTTCGAGATTCAGACGAAAAAACAAACATATTATTCAGATTCAGATATTCAGACCTATTCAGAATTCAGACTAATTCAGGTCTATTCAGATTTCAGATAAAAAAACAAACGCCACCTTAAATTTAGGAGTATTTTTATTATTATAATTATTTATTTTTTAATATTTTTATAAAATAAAATAATTTTTTTAATTTATTTAAGTATAAAATTAATATTTTATTTAAATTATTTAATAGTATTAGTATAAAAGTGACTAATTAATATTAATAATATAAAAATAATTAATGAATTAAAAAAATAATACACAAAACATATTAAAATTTTATAATAGTTAAATAAATATAAGATTCAATAGTGGTGGTACACTAATAATTAAAAAAAAAAAAACCGACGCTGCAAGTAGATTGATTACAATTTTTTTTTTCAGATCTTATGAATTTCTAGGAAGGAGGAGAAAATGGCAAGTCCTCTCACCGTTGCGAGTGGGAGTAGGCACAATGACATTAATACTTTCCAGCAATTATCTCTTCTTCATCAGAGTCCGAGACTAGAATCATCAAAATCTGTTGGACAGCTGAAACAATTTCATGCATTCATCATCAAAACAGGGTCTCCCCAACACCAAACTCAAATCTTGTATGATAAAATCATCTCGCTCTCGCGAGGCAATGAAATTGAAAACCTCAGCTTGCAAAATCCACAAGTTTACTTGTATAATTTCATCATCCAATGTCTTTCGAATGCCAACCCCTTGGAAGCAATTGCTCTATATAGAGAGATGCTGATAAAAGGCCTTCTTCCCAACGCTTACACCCTACCTTATGTTCTTAAGGCTTGTTGGCAGTCTCAGTCGCTCAGAGTAGGCCAGCAGGTTCATGCCTATTCCATGAAGACGGCTTTGCTATCTAATGTGTATGTTTTCAACACTTTGATGAGACTATATGCTGTTTGTGGGCTCATCAAAGCTGTTCACAAGTTGTTCCACTTCCGTCAACACCCTCAAGCTCAACGGGATTTGGTCTCCTGGACCACCCTAATTCAAGCTTACGTTAAGATGGACTATCCTACCGAGGCCATTCTTTCTTTCTTCGACATGTGCCAAGCCAATCTAAGACCCGATGGGATGATCCTCGTAATTGTGCTCTCTGCTTGCTCCAAATTGGGAGATTTGAGTTTGGGTACTAAGATTCATAGGTATATCACTGATAATCATTTCAATCTCAGTCCAGATGTCTTCATCCACAATGCATTGATCGATATGTACTTGAAATGTGGTAACATACCTTCTGCTCGTAAGGTATTTGATGAGATGCCTGTTAAAAATGTGGTTTCTTGGAACTCCATGATAGCGGGCCTGACTCATCGGGGCCAATTCAAGGAAGCATTGGACATATTCCGGAGAATGCAAGGTTCAGGTCTTAAGCCCGATGACTTTACATTAGTCTGTGTTCTGAATTCTTGCGCTAATATAGGGTGGCTTGAGTTGGGAAAGTGGGTTCATACATACTTGGATAAAAATCATATCAACACTGATGGTTTTATAGGAAATGCACTTGTCGATATGTATGCTAAATGTGGAAGGATAGATCAGGCCTTTGGGGTGTTTCGAAGTATGAAATGCAGAGATGTCTATTCATATACTGCCATGATAGTTGGCTTAGCTATTCATGGGAAAGCTTGGAAAGCTTTGGATATATTCTCTGAGATGTCTCAAGTCGGAATAGAACCGGATGAAGTAACATTTGTCGGTGTCCTCTCTGCTTGTAGTCATGCAGGGTTAGTAGAGGAAGGCTGTAAACATTTTTTGGACATGTCAAGGGTCTACAACCTACAACCTCAAACTGAGCACTATGGTTGTATGGTTGACCTCTTTGGTCGCGCTGGACTAATAAGGGAGGCACTTGATCTCATAAAAAGTATGCCACTTGTGCCTGATGCCTTTGTTTGGGGGGCATTGCTGGGAGCATGTAAAATTCATGCAAAAGTTGAGCTTGCAGAAATTGTTATGGAAAATTTGGTGAGGTTTGAACCTGAGGGAGATGGTGCATATATACTCATGACCAACATTTATTCCTCTAAAAACAGATGGAAGGAAGCATTGAAGTTGAGAAAGAAAATGAAAGAAAGGAAGGTGAAGAAGACTCCTGGTTGTAGTTTAGTCGAAGTTTATGGTGAGTTTTATGAATTCAGAAAGGGAGACAAATCACACCCAAAAACTTTAGAGATATACAAGCTGCTGGATGAAATAATGCATCAGTCAAAGAATCATGGATACATTCTATAAATGGAGATCAAGAAATGTTTTCAATTTTGCTCTGTTGATCTCCATTCACTGGGTTTGACATCAAGAACTCTGGGGAACTTCAGTGGGGAACTTCAGTGTGTTTTGAACCAAGTGAGAGAATTTTAGTCAATCACATATCTTGTTCTTGTCCATACAAAGTTTTCAATTAGTCGTCAATGAATCCACTTTGAAGTGTTATCACAAGTGCATCTCTCATAAGTGTTGTTTTACTGGTGATACTTTCTACATATGTTCCATTGAAATGCTTGTAATAGTGAATTTCTGTAAATGAAAGCCTTTGATTTTCATGCTAGAATTACTGCAGCTGTTACCGGGAAACTGAAATGAAAAGCAAGCTTTCAAGATAATTTTTTATGTACTTAGTTTGTGTTAAATTATTTTGTGTCTTCAACACCTCACATGGTAGTTGGAAGATTGTGAGGAGATACCTTGCCAGCAGCTCTAACTGCATAAAAGTCTCTGGTGACTGGTAATAATGACAAAATCAAAAGGGTTTTAGCTAGATTTCCAGAATCTTGAGCATTGCAAGAAGGCATTCCTTGACTACAAGATGCAAATGATTTGAAAGTTCCTTCTGAAATAGATTTCGACATGATGGTGCCAATAAATGATCAAAGACACCAAACTTGATCTGACCAACTAGGCTTTCATGAGTCAGCTATTTACAGAATTGATTATAAAGTCATAGATTTATCTGTGTTCTTCTGCAAGAATTGAGGCTGCCCTTCAACAAAATTTTTAATTCTTCTGTTTGAAGAAGATTGAACTATAAAATGCCTTAAGGAAGCACAAAATATCCAGAGCAAGATAGGAATGATGAATCTGGCAGAATATTTCCGGTACAAACAATTTTTTTCCCCTTGGACCGAATTTACAAACAACTAAGTAGAAACAATGAGGCATTTACACTTTTCTCGGCTGAAGTTGTAGTAGGACTTGAACATTCTTGCGTCTTCTTGTCATCTTGTGTGCTTGAATCTTGGTTTCCACTAGGTCGTCATGCTTCTTATTCTTAATTTACTTTTCAATTAAAGTCTCCAGGCATACTTTGAGCCTTAAAGCCAGTGGATTAAAATGGCCAGGCAAGAGTACGGACTGCAGAGGAAAAGAGAGATTTTTTTTCTGATTTTATTATGTAGTAGTACCTTATGGTCAGCAGCAGATTCTTTTAAATTTTAATTATGATGCAAAGCCTCTGTGCAAAACCCTTTTTAAAGCTTTATGCCAATGTTTATTATGTAAAATTCTAATAACATTCAAAACTTTAGACCCAAAAAAAAAAAAAAAACGAGAGAGAGACACATTAATTTGGTAATGATTTTTTTTAAGGAATATTTTGGCAGCGAAGTTTTCCTATATATACACACGCACGCCTGCATTAATTTTGAAACTTTGTAGCGGTACATATAAGGTGAGGAAATTGCTTCTATGGAAATGGTTCATCAAATGTGGACGGTAAAAGATTTTGTAATGGTGGTTTCACATCCTTGGACTAATAAGTGAAAACAATCTTTCACTTATTGTCATTTCTCGATCTATTTGTCTTCGTCTGTGATGTAATGATTGGTTATGTCCTTATGGTTGTTCAAAATTTGTTTGACAGTTCCTTTAGTAGAATAATTTGTACTGAAAATTAAGCAGCTGTCGTTTAAGTTTCAACATCTATGATTCATCTGGCTGAACAGAGAGGAGAGACGCTCAAATAACTTGCATGTACAAACTTGTCAATTGTAAAACTTTGGTTCTTAAGTTTTATTTGATATTAAGATTAGAAAGTTGTTATTTTTAAGTTACTATACTAAAATATTTATTAAGACTAAATATTGTAATTTAAAAATTAAATTAAATTATTATTTATATGATAAAAAAATCATAATATTTATATTATTTTTGTTAAAATTATTAAATAAAGATCAGGTTTCCTAATTGACTCGTCGATTAAGCGGGCAGTAGGCAGCGCACAAACTTTTCCTTAAGCTACGACCAAATTATTTGATACCTGAGACTGGCGGTGGATTTCGGAGAACCAATCCCGTTCACAAAACCAAAAGCATCCTGGACGTGTTGACGTGATGTGGTCGTTGAAGGCTAAACCGTTGTAATAATAATAATAGTTAGTTTGAGCGGGCGTCTGGTGTGAAGGATCACTGGGGTCCACACCCCAAACTGTCAATTGTCAAAGTATAAAGAAAGATTAATTAATTAACAGTTGCAACCAAAACTAACTCACTCTCTTTACTCGTTACAGAATAGAACCACAAAATCTTAGGCACAAACTGCGTGAATTCTCTCAATTACAACTATGCCACTGTTTTTTTTTTAATGATTAATGACTTTTTCTTTTTTTCTTTTGGACGAAGAAAGATGAAATTTAATTCCGCCCTGTTTTCAGATTTTTTGATATTTTTCACCATGTCCTTAAATATTTCGATAATTTTTGCCATGCACCTAAATTCGTTAATTTGATTATTTATTATAACAGTTAAAGGATAAATTTAAAAATTTATATACTAAATATTATTTGACGATGATAAATTAAATTTATTTGATAAGCTAATTGATAAGATTATTATTTAATTATCTTAATTAATAGTTTTTAATATAAATATCAATTAATTCAAGACATTTTTGAGATTCTATTAAATTAACAAAAATGAAAATGAATTAAAAATTATTGAAACATTTGGGTGTACAGTAGAAAATGTCAAAACATTTTAAGACCGGGTGGAAATAACCCTAACAGTAACTATAACAATGAAAGTGTCAAAATACAAGAAGATGCCGAAAAAGGATATTTCACAATTTTTTTTTTCGTTTGGATGATAATTTACCATTTCTTTTAGTTTGGATGATAATTTACCATCGTTTTTTTGGGCCTGTGATTGATTTTTGTACATTAAGAACATAACAGTATATTTTTTCAAGAAAGAAGCAGCGTACCTACTCAATGCGTAAGGAAGTGAGAAAGAGCCAGAGCTGCAGTCACGCGGACGGAAACAGAGAATACGGATGTTGTGAGTGGGCCCCAAAGTGGGAATCTCAGTAACAAACTCTGCAGAACAGTAATAAGAATGAGAGAGAGAGAGAGAGAGAGGGAGAGGGGAAGTCTCTCTCAAACTCTTCTACTTCTCCTACCACCCTTCTTCCCTGATCCCATCTTTTTTATTAATTTTTTTATCTGCAAAATTCCAGACTCCTCTCGCTCTTAAACAAAATCCATCCTTCGTTGATTTTCATTCATTGTTTCTTTTTGCTGCAGGCACAAAGTGCTCAAGCTCCAAGGTCTATATATACATATACACACATATAAAAAACCATAAATTAATTTTCTAGTAATTTTTTTTTAATTTATACTTCTTTTGCTACTGGTACTTGTTTTATTTAGTTTTTGTTTGTGCTAAGTGTAAACTGATATATGCAGACAGACAGACGACAACCACCAGATAACCATCCAAAAATGTATGAGGAGACAGGTTGCTTTGATCCCAACTCCATGGCTGAAGGTGGAGATGATGGTATTTCTCAATCTGTGAAACATCACAAAGAAGATGATGCTGCTGTTTCTGCCATCGAACTCGAACTTCAAAAGCATCTGACCTTCAACGTGGAAGATACTCATACACAAAGCATTAGCATCAACAGTAATACCCATTCGATTCACGATCCGGCCAATCAGAATCATCAGATACTTCTGCCATATGAACACTCTCACTCCAACTGGGATTCGGGTGTCGTCAGTGCTGATCACATGGGGGAATTCGATCAGAATGAAAATGACCAATCCCAACAAAGCTTCATTAACACCGATATTTCCTCTTCATTTGCCCAATCCCAAACGCCACCCCTTCTCAATCTCCTACAATTTCCCAGATGCACAACCTCCTCCATGCTCCCACCAAATTCTTCCATTTCCGTCACTAACTCAGATCACCACTTCCCTGTCCCTCCACCAACGTCCACAGATGTTTTGTATGATCCACTCTTTCATCTCAACTTGCCCCCGCAACCACAGCCTCCTTTGTTCAGAGAATTATTCCAATCTATACCCCATGGCTACAGCTTTCCCGCCTCTGCCTCAAGAGCTGCTGCTAATTCTTTGTTTGGAGAAATTGGAGATGAAAGGGATGCTACTGGAGCCTTTTACGAAGACGGTGATGTTGGAGTCCACTTAGATAATAGGGTCCTGGAGTTCTCTAGGGACCTGGGTTGTATTGGAAGGAGAAGGGAAACCGCAGGCAAGCCCACTAAACACTTCGCTACGGAGCGCCAAAGGAGAGAACAGTTGAATGGTAAGTTCAAGGCCTTGAAGGATTTGGTTCCTAATCCGACCAAGGTATGTATCATGTAAGTCCCTTGATTCCTAATCTTTGATTCTCTGACCGCCCCGGATTCCTGAATTATTTATTTTGTTTATGCTACAACAACAACGAAAGAATGATAGAGCATCAGTTGTGGGAGATGCTATCGAGTACATCAAAGAACTTCTCAGAACAGTCAATGAGCTCAAATTGCTCGTGGAAAAAAAGAGGTGTGTTCGTGAGAGGAGAAAGAGGCACAGGACAGAAGACGACGATGAGGGTATGAAGCCACTTGTTGACCCTGCAGATCAGTCTTACAATTCATCTTTAAGAAGCTCTTGGCTTCAGAGAAAATCGAAGGATACTGAGGTTGATGTTCGCATCATTGACGATGAAGTCACTATCAAACTCGTTCAGCGAAAGAAGATCGATTGTTTGTTGTTTGTTTCCAGGGTCCTTGACGAGCTTCGGTTGGATCTCCACCATGTTGCTGGTGGCCACATCGGCGATTACTATAGCTTTCTCTTCAACACCAAAGTAAGTCCTTTTCATTTTATCTACACTGCATAAAATTAATCAATTTAGCTTCATATAATAATTTTATGGCGTGGGTTTTAAATTTATATATTTATATTTCTAATAATTTTGCAGATTTATGAAGGCTCTTCTGTTTATGCTGGTTCTATAGCCAACAAACTTATTGAGGTCATGGACAAACAATATGCAGCAGTTCCACCAACTAGCTGTGCCTATTAGGATGAAGAAGCCGAGAAGGTGATCGTCCTACTAATTAGAAATATCACGTGAGCTGAGCTGTTTAATATAACTGTTCATTTCTCTCTACCAGTCATATCACTACCTCAAATTTCTTTGTTTTGTGTTTTCTTTTTTGATATACATTTCTAAGTATATAATATATAAATGACTCAATTTGGGTATATTCAGATAAACATAAGATTATGTAACGTCAGATTACGAATACACATCGAAGATATATCGCACTGAATTAATTAAATTGGACTCAAACTCTTATATGTTGTATCGAATATGCTACAGATAAATGAGTGATGAAAATGATATGCTACTGGTAAAAGAAGTGATGAAAACCTTCAATTTTAGTCAATGCTTTTTCATCACTATATATACAAGTGAAGAGAAAAAAAATGATGAAAAGTTTGAATTTTATTCAATGATTTTTTCATCAAAATATTTACAAGTGAAGTAAATTAAAATGGAAAGTTTGCCTAAAGATAACCTACAGGAGATATTTACGTAATAATAATAAAAAACCTACTCGCAAACAATGCCTCATGGTGTGATAAGGTTTGAGCGCGACAAGGCTATCACGCTCTTTGACACTCTTTGTTAGGGGACTTGGGCCCAGTTGGCCATTGAGGACATTTCTCCATAGTACAATTCGAATGTTAGGATGCCCGACTTTTAAGTTGGGCTTTCCTGGTTCCCTCGCTGTTACTAAAGAAATCCTAATAAGTTTCTTTTCCTTCGCTTATTGGTATGCTTAAACTTGGCGGTTAATCTTGTCTGACCTAGGATTGTGATGTAAGCGTGCTTAAGCGAAGTGTCAGGGTCACAAAGTCCCCACGCGAAGATCAGGCGCATGAAGAGAGCTCAAGAGGCTTTTCTTTTACCATTGATCATCACAGCTTTGGTCACTGAGGACTTGAACTTGGGCCAATTGCGAGTGGGGAGCGTATAGGACGCGGATCTTGCCAAATTTACCGGCAAAACCGGCAAAACGGCCCCTATCTTGCCCATTTTTCGGTGTTCAAACTGCTGTGTGGATACCCCCCATCCACATATCTCCGCCCGGCAGGCCTCGTGGGATGAAACGGAACCGGAATCAGAGGTCTCGATCATGAGTTATGGCCGAAACCGGCAAAACTGCCCATTTTTCTTTGCGGCCCCTGAGGCCGTGTGCTATAGCCCCTGCCGCCGACCGCACCCGCCCAAACCCGACCGAACGCATCTGCCGTGTGCCGATCCTGCCCCGCGGTCCCCCTCGGGGTACGAACTGCCCCCCGGGGGGCCAAAACCGGCAAAACGGCCCCGATCTTACCCATTTTTCGGTGTTCAAACCATCGCGCGGTACCCCCTAATCCTGATGCCCCTGCTCGGCTGGTCCCGTGGGATGAAACGGAACAAGAATCGGAGTCCTCGATCATGCGTTACGGCCGAAACCGAGAAAACCACCAATTTTCTTTTGCGGCCCCGAGGCCGTTTGCTATAGTCCCGCCTGAGCCTGACCGAACGTGTCCGCCGTGCGCCAATCCCGTCCCGCGGTCCCCCTAGGGCACGAACCGCCCCTCGGGGGGCCGAAACCGGCAAAACTAGCAAAAACGGCCCTAATCTTACCCATTTTTCGGCGTTCAAACCGCCGTGCAGCTACCCCCTATCCTGATGCCCCCGCCAGGCTGGTCGCGTGGGAGGAAACAAAACTACAATTGGAAGTCACGATCATGAGTTACGACCGAAACTGGCAAAACCGGCAAAACGGCCCCTATCTTACCCATTTTTCGGCGTTCAAACTGCCGAGCGGCTACCCCCTTATCACGATGCCCTCACCCGGCTGGTCCCATTGGACGAAACGGAATCGCAATCGGAGGCCCCGATCATGAGTTACGGCCAAAATCGGCAAAACCGGCAAAACAACCCGTTTTTCTTTGTGGCCCCTGAGGCCATGTGCTATAGCCCCCGGCCCGGCCCGGACCGCGCCTGCCCGATCCCAACCGAACACGTCCACCGTGTGCCGATCCTGCCCCGCAGTCCCCCCAGGGGACCCCAACCGGTAAAATGGCCCCGATCTTGCCCATTTTTCGGCGTTCAAACCGCTGCGCGGCTACCCCCCAATCCTGATACCCCCGCTCGGCTGGTCCCGTGGGATGAAACAGAACCGCAATCGGAGGCCCCGATCATGAGTTACAGCCGAAACAAGCAAAACTGGCAAAACAACCCCGATATTACCATTTTTCGGCGTTCAAACCGCCGCGCGGCTGCCCCCCCATCCTGATACCCCCGCCCGGCTGGTCCCGTGGGATGAAATGGAACCGCAATTGGAGGCCACTGATCATGAGTTACGACCCAAACTAGAAAAACGGCCCCCGATATTGCCTATTTTTTGGCGTTCAAACCGCCGCACGGCTACCTCCCCATCCCGATGCCCCCGCTCGGCTGGTCTCGTGGGATGAAACGGAACTGCAATCGGACGCCCCGATGATGAGTTACGGCCGAAACCGGCAAGTCCGGTAAATACGGCCCATTTTTCGTTGTGGCCCCCGAGGCCGTGTGCGATAGCCCATGCCCCGGACCGTACACGCCCGAACCCGACCGAATGCGTCCGCCGTGTGCCGATCCCGCCCCGTGGTCCACCCCGGGGCCTGAACTGCTACCCAGGGTGCTGAAACTGGAAAAATGGCCCCGATCTTGCCCATTTTTCGGCGTTCAAACCGCCGCACGGCTACCCCCCCCTTCGCGATGTCCCCGCTTGGCTGGTCTCGTGGGATGAATCGGAACCGGAATTGGAGGCCCTGATCTTGAGTTACGGCCAAAACCAGCAAAACCGTCCACTTTTCTTTGCAGACCCCGTGGCTGTGTGCTATAGGCCCCGCCGCCGACCGCACCTAACCGAACCAGACCAAACGCATCTGCCGTGTGCCGATACCGTCCCGCGGTCCCCCTCGGGGAACGAACCGCCCCCTAGGGGGCCGAAACCGGTAAAACCTACTAAGCGGCCTCCGATCTTGCTCCTTTTTTTGGCGTTCAAACCGCCACGCGGCTACCCCCCAATCCGATGCCCCCGCCCGGCTGGTTCCATGGGATGAAACGAAACCGGAATCAAAGGCCCCGATCATGAGTAAGGCCGAATTCGGCAAAACAGCCCATTTTTCTTTGCAGCCCCCGCCACCGACTGCACCCGCGCGAACCCGATCGAACGCGTTCACCGTGTGCTGATCCTGTCCGGCGGTCCCACCCAGGGCACGAACTGCCCCCCGGGGGGCCGAAACTGGCAAAACCGGCAAAACGGCCCCGATCTTGCCCAGTTTTCGGCGTTCAAACCGCTATGCGGCTACCCCCCATCCCTATGCCCCCGCCCGGATGGTCCCGTGGGGCGAAACGGAACCGGAATCGGAGGCCCTGATCATGCGTTAAGGCTGAAACCGGCAAAACCGCCCATTTTTCTTTGCGGCCCCAGAGGCCGTGTGCTATAGCCCCCGCCGCCGACCGTACCCGCCCGAATCCGACCGAACGCGTCTGCCGTGTGCCGATCCCGCCCCACGGTTTCCCCTGGGGCACGAACCACCCGCCGGGGTGCCGAAATCGGCAAAACGGCCCTAATCTTGCTCATTTTTCGGCGTTCAAACCACCAAGCGGCTACTCCCCATCCCGATGCCCCCGCTCGGCTGGTACCGTGGGATGAAACGGAACCGGAATCGGAGGCCCCGATTATGAGTTACGGCCGAAATCGGCAAAACCGCCTATTTTTCTTTGCGACCCCCGAGGCCGTGTGCTATAGCCCCCCCCGCCAATCGCACCCGCTCGAACCCGACCGAACGCTCCCGCCGTGTGCCGATCCCGCCCCGCGGTCCCCCCCGGGGCACGAACCACCCCCCGGGGTGTCGAAACCAGCAAAACGGCCCCGATCTTGCCCATTTTTCGACATTCAAACCACAGCGCGGCTACCCCCCCATCCCGATGCCCAACCCTGCTGGTCCCGTGGGATGAAACAGAACCAGAATCAGAGGCCCCAATCATGAGTTATGGCCGAAACTGGCAGAGCTACCATTTTTTTTTCGGCCCCCGAGGTCGTGTGCTATAGCCCCCGTCGCCAACCGTACCCGTGCGAACCCCAACCGAACGCGTCCACCGTGTGCCGATCCAGTCCCGCGGTCCCCCTCGGGGCACGAATCGTCCCCCGGGGGGGGGGGGGGGGGAACCGGCAAAACGGCCCCGATCTTGCCCAATTTTCGGCGTTCAAACCGCCGCCCGGCTCGCCCCCCATCCCGAGGCTTCCGCCCGATCGGACGAAAGGGAACCGCAATCGGAGGCCCGAATCATGAGTTGCGGCCGAAACTGGTAAAACCAGCCATTTTACTTTGCGGCCCCCGAGGCCGTGTGCTATAGCCCCCGCCCCACCCCGGACCATACCCGCCCGAACCTGACTGAAATCGTCCCCCGTTTGCCGATCCCGCTGCGCGGTCCACCCCGGCCATGAACCGCCCCCCAAGGTGCCGAAATAGTAAAATGGGGAAAAACGTCCCCGATCTTACCCAATTTTTGACGTTCAAACCGCTGGTCCCGTCGGACGAAAGGAAAACACAATCGGAGACCCCGATCATGAGTTACGGCCGAAACCGGCAAAACCTGCAAAAACAACTCATTTTACTTTGCGGCCTCCGAGGCCGTGTGCTATAGCCCCCACCCCGCCCCGGACCGCACCTGCACGAACCCGACCGAAATCGTCCCCCGTGTGCCGTTCTCGCCCCGCGGTCCCCCCGGCGCATGAACCGCCCCCCGGGGGGCCTAACCCGTAAAATCGGCAAAAACGGCCTTGATCTTACTCATTTTTCAGAGTTCAAACCGCTGGACGGCTACACCCCCATCCTGATGCCCCTGCCCGACTGGTCCTGTCGGACAAAACGGAAACGCAATCGGAGGCCCCGATCATGAGTTACAGCCGAAACCGACAGAACCAGCCATTCTACTTTGCGGCCTCTGAGGCTGTGTGCTACAGCCCCCACCCCCCCGGACCGCTCCCGCCGTAACCCGACCGAAATCGTCCCCGTCTGCTGATCCCGCCCCGCCGTCCCCCCCGGGGCATGAACCGCCCCCCGGGGGGCCCAAACCGCAAAACCGGCAAAAACGACCCGGATCTTACCCATTTTTTGGCGTTCAAACCACCGGGCGGCTACACCCCCTTCCCGATGCCCCCGCCCTGCTAGTCCCGTCGGATGAATCGGAACCGCAATCGGAGGCAACGATCATGAGTTACGATCGAAACCGGCAAAACCGGCCATTTTACTTTGCGGCTCCCGAGGCCGTGTGCTACAGTCCCCACCCCGCCCCGGACCACACCCGCCCGAACCCGACCGAAATCATCCCCTGTGTGCCGATCCCGCCACGCGGTCCACCCCGGGGCAAGAACCGCCCAGCTGAGGGCCCAAACCGCAAAACTGGCAAAAACGGCCCCGATCTTAACCATTTTTCGGAGTTCAAACCGCCGGGCGGCTACACCCCCATCCAAATGCCCCCGCCCGGCTAGTGCCATCGGATGAAACGGACCCGCAATCGGAGGCCCCGATCAGGAGTTACGACCGAAACCGCCAAAACCGGCCAGTTTACTTTGCGGCCCCCGAGGCCGTGTGCTATAGCCCCCGCCCCGCCCTGCACCAAACCCGCCCGAACCCGATCGAAATCGTCCCACGTGTGCCGATGTCGACCCGCTTATCACCCCCCCGGGGCATGAACCGCCACGCGGGGGGCCCAAACCGCAAAACCGGCAAAAACGGCCCCGATCTTACCCATTTTTCGGCATTCAAACCACCGGGCGGCTACCCCCCCATCCCGATGTCTCCGCCCGGCTGGTTCTGTAGGACGAAACAGAACCGCAATCGGAGGCCCCGATCACGAGTTACGACCGAAACTGCCAAAACCAGCCATTTTACTTTGCGGTCCCCGAGGTCATGTGGTATAGTCCCCGCCCCACCCCGGACCACACCTGCCCGAACCCGACCGAAATCGTCTCCCGTATGCCGATCCCGCCGCGTGGTCCACCCTGTGGCATGAACCCCCCCCGGAGGGTCCAAACCGGCAAAACCTACAAAGCGGCCCCTGATCTTGCCCATTTTTCGGCGTTCAAACCGCCGTACGGCTACCCCCCATCCCGATGCCCCCGGACCGCTCGTCCCGTGGGATGAAACGGAAATGGAATCGGAGGCCCCCATCATGAGTTACGGCCACTTCTTTGCGGCCCCCGTGGCCGTGCGCTATAGCACCCAGGGCACCCCCGCCGCCGACCGCACCCGGCCGAACCCACGACCGCACTCGCCTTGTGCCGATCCCGACCCGCGGTCCCCCCCGGGGCGTGAACCGCCCGCCGAGGGGGATTGCGGGTCAAACCGCGGTCCGACCAGTAAAACTGGCCAAACGGCCCCGATCTTGCCCTTTTTTCGGCGGTCAAACCACCGCGGGGGTACCCCCCCATCCTGATGCCCCCGGACCGCTGGTCCCGCGGCACGAAACGAAAACGGAATCGGAGGCCCGGATCAGGAGTTACAGCCGAAACCGGCCAAACCTACTAAGCGGCCCCCGATCTTGCCCATTTTTCGGCATTCAAACCGCCGCACAGCTACCCCCCATCCCGATGCCCCCGGACCGCTGGTCCTGTGGGACGAAACGGAAACGGAATCGGACGCCCCGATCATGTGTTACGGTCCCTTCTTTGCGGCCCCCATGGCCGTGCGCTATAGCCCGCCGGGCGCCCCCGCCGCCGACCGCACCCGCCCGAACCCGACGACTGCACCAGCCGTTTGCCGATCCCGCCCCGCGGTCCCTCCCGGGGCATGAACCGCCCCCCGGGGGGCCGAAACTAGCAAAACTGGCCAAACGGACCCCATCTTGCCCATTGTTCAGCGTTCAAACCGCTGCGCGGCTACCCCCCCATTCCGATGCCCCCGGACCGCTGGTCCCGCCGAACTAAACGGAAACGGAATCGGAGGCCCGGATCATGAGTTACGGCCGAAACCGGCCAAACCTACTAAGCGGCCCTCGATCTTGCCCATTTTTCGGCGTTCAAACCGCCGCGCGGCTACCCCCCCATCCCGATTCCCCCGGACCGCTGGTCCCGTGGGACGAAACGGAAACGGAATCGGAGGCCCCGATCATGAGTTACGGCCCCTTCTTTGCGGCCCCCGTGGCCGTGCGCTATAGCCCCCAGGGCACCCCCGCCGCCGACCGCACCCGCCGTGTGCCGATCCCGCCCCGCGGTCCCCCCCGGGGCATGAACCGCCCCCTGGGGGGCCGAAACTGGCAAAACTGGCCAAACGGCCTCGATCTTGCCCATTTTTCGGCGTTCAAACCGCCGCGCGGCTACCCCCTTATCCCGATTCCCCCGGACCGCTGGTCCCGCGGAACGAAACGGAATCGGAATCGGAGGCCCGGATCATGAGTTACGGCCGAAACCGGCGAAACCTAGTAAGCGGCCCCCGATCTTGGCCATTTTTCGGCATTCAAACCGCCGCGCGGCTACCCTGCCATTCCGATGCCCCCGGAGCGCTGGTCCCGTGGGACGAAACGGAAATGGAATCGGAGGCCCGGATCATGAGTTACGGCTCCTTCTTTGCGGCACACGTGGCCGTGTGCTATAGCCCCTCGGACGCCCCCGCCGCCGACCGCACCCGACCGAACCCGACGACCGCACCCGCCGTGTGCCGATCCCACCCCGCGGTCCCCCACGGGGCATGAACCGCCCACCGGGGGGCCAAAACCGGCAAAACTGGCCAGACGGTCCCGATCTTGCCCATTTTTCGGCGTCCAAACCGCCGCACGGCTACCCCGCCATCCCGATGACCCCCGAGCGCTGGTCCCGTGGGATGAAACGGAAATAGAATCGGACGCCCGGATCATGAGTTACAGCCGAAACCGGCCAAACCTACTAAGCGGCCACCGATCTTGCCCATTTTTCGGCGTTCAAACCGCGGCGCGGCTACCCCCCCATCCCGATACCCCCGGACCGCTGGTCCCGTGGGACGAAACGGAAACGGAATCGGAGGCCCCGATCATGAGTTACGGCCCCTTCTTTGCGGCCCCCGTGGCAGTGCGCTATAGCCCCCCGGGCGCCCCCGCAGCCGACAGCACCCGTCCGAACCCAACGACCGCACCCGCAGTGCCGATCCCGCCCCGCGGTCCCCCCCGGGGCATGAACCGCCCCCTGGGGGGACGAAACCGGAAAAACAGGCCAAACGGCCTCGATCTTGCCCATTTTTCGGCGTTCAAACCGCCGCGCGGCTAACCCCCCATCCCGATGCCCCCAGACCGCGGGTCCCCCGGAACGAAACGGAAACGGAAACGGAAACGGAATCGGAGGCCCGGATCATGAGTTACGGCCGAAACGGGCCAAACCTACTAAGCGGCCCCCGATCTTGCCCATTTTTCGGCTTTCAAACCACCGCGCGGCTTCCCCCCCATCCCGATGCCCCCCGAGCGCTGGTACCGTGGGATGAAACGGAAACAGAATCGGACGCCCGGATCATGAGTTATGGCCGAAACCGGCCAAACCTACTAAGCGGCCACCGATCTTGCCCATTTTTCGGCGTTCAAAATGCCGCGCGACTACCCCCCCATCCCAATGCCCCCGGACCGCTGGTCCCGTGGGATGAAACGGAAACGGAATCGGAGGCCCCGATCATGAGTTACGGCCTCTTCTTTGCGGCCCCCGTGACCGTTCGCTATAGCCCCCCGGGCGCCCCCGCCGCCGACCGCACCCGCCCGAACCCGACGACCGCCCCCGCCGTGTGCCGATCCCGCCCCGAGGTCCCCCCCGGGGCATGAACCGCCCCCCGGGGGGCCGAAACCAGAAAAACTGTCCAAACGGCCTCGATCTTGCCCATTTTTCGGTGTTCAAACCGCCGCGCGGCTACCTCCCCATCCCGATGCCCCCAGACCGCGGGTCCCCCGGAACGAAACGGAAACGGAATCGGAGGCCCGGATCATGAGTTACGGCCGAAACGGGCCAAACCTACTAAGCGGCCCCCGATCTTGCCCATTTTTCGGCTTTCAAACCACCGCGCGGCTTCCCCCCCATCCCGATGCCCCCCGAGCGCTGGTGCCGTGGGACGAAACAGAAACAGAATCGGAATCGGAGGCCCCGATCATGAGTTAAGGCCCCTTCTTTGCGGCCCCCGTGGCCGTGCTCTATAGCCCCCCGGGCGACCCCGCCGCCGACCGCACCCGCCCGAACCCGACAACCGCACACGCCGTGTGCCGATCCCGCCCCGCGTTCCCCCCCGGGGCATGAACCGGCCCCCGGGGTGCCGAAACCGGCAAAACTGGCCAAGCTCTTGCCCATTTTTCGGCGTTCAAACCGCCACGCGGCTACCCCCCCATCCCGATGCCCCCGGACAGCTGGTCCCGCGGAACGAAACGGAAAAGGAATCGGAGGCCCGGATCATGAGTTACGGCCGAAACCGGCCAAACCTACCAAACGGCCCCCGATATTGCCCATTTTTTAGCATTCAAACCGCCGCGCAGCAACGCCCCCATCCCGATGCCCCCGGGCCGCTGGTCCCGTGGGACGAAACGGAAACGGAATCGGAGGCCACGATCATGAGTTACGGCCCCTTCTTTGCGGCCCCCGTGGCCGTGCGCTATAGTCCCCCGGGCGCCCCCGCCGCAGACCGCACCCACCCGAACCCGACGACCGCACCCGCCGTGTGCCGATCCCGCCCTGCGGTCCCCCCCGGGTCATGAACCGCCCCCCGGGGGTCAAAACCGGCAAAACTGGCCAAACGGCCCCGATCTTGCCCATTTTTCAGCTTTCAAACCGCCGCGCGGCTACCCCCCCATCCCGATGCCCCCGGACCGCTGGTCCCGTGGGACGAAACGGAAACGGAATCAAATCGGAGGCCCCGATCATGAGTTACGGCCCCTTCTTTGCGGCCCCCGTGGTATCAGAGCCATCTCATATTAATATATAAGAATTTCGTATGAAATTAATCTTGAAATTTATGTATTAGAGTGGCACAATTTATTCAGATATATATATTATTTGTTTAATATATGAATAAAGTATGTTTATGATTTGTCTTAATTCATGGTTAGATTTTCTACTGTATTTTACGTTTAGATCTGTCACAAGAGGGGTGGCTTTTAATCACCATGTTTCCCTCTTGATTTAATTTATCGTAATAGAAATTTTGTAAGCGAAAATTGGCATAGGAAATTTGTAATTCATCACTGGAAAATGAGATCAAAGCGACGGAAGCTGGGATTTTTTTTTCAGCGGCGGCCACCAACCAGCAACGCACAGCAGGCAGCGCGCGCGGCCAGCATGGCCAGCAGCGCACGCTGCGCGCACAGTAAGCAGCGCACGCTGCGCGTACAGTAAGCAGCGAGCGAGCGTTGGCGCACGCAGCACGCGCAGCTGCATCGCGCGCTGGCCAGCGTGGCCAGTGGCATGCGCTACTTGTGCAGCAGAAGCGTGCGCCGGTTTGGTCAGTTTCCGGTGACGTGGTGACGGTCGGCTGCTGTCTGAACAGTGGTGGAGGTTTGTGGAGATGGCGGCTGGGGAAGAAGAAAGAAAGAAAAATATGATTTTAGGGTTTCATGGTTTTTATCATGGAGGGTC
>MKYO02022788.1:4657-27148 GCA_002013955.2 Citrus medica | reverse complement strand
TGGTGACGGATTGTGATCTAACAGGAGTGGTGGTGGCGGATCGTGATCTAGGAGCCTAAATCACTTCAGCGGAAAAAGGCAACTCGGATTTTCAAGGTACGATTTCTAGAATACAAATTCTTATATATTATATGAGAGCGATCTTCAAAAGGTTTTATAAAAATTTTAAAAATGGGCAAGATCGGGGGCTGCTTAGTAGGTTTGGCCGGTTTCGGCCGTAGCAAAAGGATTCACACAAACCTACGGAGTTGATTATCAAGAGACATTTGCTCCCGTAGCCAAACTAAATACCATTCGAATACTACTCTCTGTACCTGTTAATTTGGAGTGGCCACTGTTTCAATTGGATGTTAAAAATGCGTTTCTCAATGGAGAATTGGAAGAGGAAGTATATATGGGTGCGCCCCCTGGTTTTGAAGACAAGTTTGGAGGAAAGGTGTGCAAATTGAAGAAATCCCTTTATGGACTGAAGCAGTCTCCTCGTGCTTGGTTCGAGAGATTTACCAGGTTTGTTAGAAAAGAAGGATATAGTCAAGGACAATCTGATCATACAATGTTCGTGAAACACACAGATGGTGGAAAGATGGCTGTCTTGATTGTATACGTAGATGACATAATACTTACTGGAAGCGATGGTGATGAGATGAGTAGGCTCAAGAAGCACCTGGCATCGGAATTTGAAATTAAGGATTTGGGTCCCTTACGCTATTTCTTGGGTATGGAAGTTGCAAGATCTAGAATGGGAATTTCTGTGTCACAAAGAAAGTATGTTCTGGACTTGCTAGAGGAGACAGGAATGAGTGGTTGCAGACCAAGTGATACGCCCGTGGATCCTAATCAGAAGTTAAGAGAGGTTTCCGATGGAGTTCCAGTTGATAAAGGTAGATATCAACGTCTTGTAGGGAAACTCATTTATTTATCTCACACAAGACCTGATATTGCCTTTGCCGTTAGTGCTGTAAGTCAATATATGCACTCACCCTATGTGGAACATTTGGAGGCAGTTCACAAGATTCTCAAGTACTTAAAGAGTACACTTGGAAGAGGGTTATTATTCAAGAAGAGTGATCAAAGGAGTGTAGAAGTCTTCACAGGTGCAGACTGGGCAGGCTCAATTTCAGATAGAAGATCAACATTTGGTTACTGTACACACTATAGCCCCCCGGGCGCCCCCGCCGCCGACCGTACCCGCCCGAACCCGACGACCGCACCCGCCTTGTACCGATCCCGACCCGCGGTCCCCCCCGGGGCATGAACCGCCCCCCGAGGGGCCGAAACCGGCAAAAGGGGCCGAAACCGGCAAAACTGGCCGAACGGCCCCAATCTTGCCCATTTTTCGGCGGTCAAACCGCCGCGGGGGTACCCCCCATCCCGATGCCCCCGGACCGCTGGTCCCGTGGGATGAAACGGAAATGGAATCGGAGGCCCCGATCATGAGTTACGACCCCTTCTTTGCGGCCCCCGTGGCCGTGCGCTATAGCCCCCCGGGCGCCCCCGCCGCCGACCGCACCCGGCGGAACCCCACGACCGCACCCGCCTTGTGCCGATCCCGACCCGCGGTCCCCCCCGGGGCGTGAACCGCCCCCCGAGGGGGACCGCAGGTCAAACCGCGTTCCGACCAGTAAAACTGGCCAAACGGCCCCGATCTTGCCCTTTTTTCGGCGGTCAAACCACCGCGGGGGTACCCCCCCATCCTGATGCCCCCGGACCGCTGGTCCCGCCGCACGAAACGAAAAAGGAATCGGAGGCCCGGATCAGGAGTTACGGCCGAAACCGGCCAAACCTACTAAGCGGGCCCCGATCTTGCCCATTTTTCGGCGTTCAAACCGCCGCACAGCTACCCCCCATCCCGATGCCCCCGGACCGCTGGTCCTGTGGGACGAAATGGAAACGGAATCGGAGGCCCCGATCATGAGTTACGGCCCCTTCTTCGCGGCCCCCGTGGCCGTACGCTATAGCCCCCCAGGCGCCCTCGCCGCCGACTGCACCTACCCGAACCCAACAACCGCACCCGCCGTGTGCCGATCCCGCCCCTCGGTCCCCCCCGGGGCATGAACCGCCCCCCGGGGGGCCGAAACCGGCAAAACTGGCGAAACGACCCCGATCTTGCCTATTTTTCTGCGTTCAAACCGCCACGCAGCTACCCCCCCATCCCGATGCGCCCGGACCGCTGGTCCCAGGGAACGAAACGGAAATGGAATCGGAGGCCCGGATCATGAGTTTCGGCCGAAACCGGCTAAACCTACTAAGCGGCCCCCGATCTGCCCATTTTTCGGCGATCAAACCGCCGTGGGGCTACCCCCCCATTCTGATGCCCCCGGACCGCTGGTCCCGTGGGACGAAATGGAAACAGAATCGGAGGCCCCGATCATGAGTTACGGCCCCTTCTTCGCGGCCCCCCGTGGCCGTACGCTATAGCCCCCCGGGCGCCCCCGCCGCCGACTGCACCCGCCCGAACCCAACAACCGCACCCGCCGTGTGCCGATCCCACCCAGCGGTCCCCCCCGGGGCATGAACCGCCCCCTGGGGGGCCGAAACCGGCAAAACTGGCGAAACGGCCTTGATCTTGCCTATTTTTCTGCGTTCAAACCGCCGTGCAGCTACCCCCCCATCCCGATGCCCTCGGACCGTTGGTCCCAGGGAACGAAACGGAAATGGAATCGGAGGCCCGGATCATGAGTTATGGCCGAAACCGGCTAAACCTACTAAGCGGCCCCCGATCTTGCCCATTTTTCGGCGATCAAACCGCCGCACAGCTACCCCCCATCCCGATGCCCCCGGACCGCTGGTCCTGTGGGACGAAATGGAAACGGAATCGGAGGCCCCGATCATGAGTTACGGCCCCTTCTTCGCGGCCCCCGTGGCCGTACGCTATAGCCCCCCAGGCGCCCTCGCCGCCGACTGCACCTACCCGAACCCAACAACCGCACCCGCCGTGTGCCGATCCCGCCCCTCGGTCCCCCCCGGGGCATGAACCGCCCCCCGGGGGGCCGAAACCGGCAAAACTGGCGAAACGACCCCGATCTTGCCTATTTTTCTGCGTTCAAACCGCCACGCAGCTACCCCCCCATCCCGATGCGCCCGGACCGCTGGTCCCAGGGAACGAAACGGAAATGGAATCGGAGGCCCGGATCATGAGTTTCGGCCGAAACCGGCTAAACCTACTAAGCGGCCCCCGATCTGCCCATTTTTCGGCGATCAAACCGCCGTGGGGCTACCCCCCCATTCTGATGCCCCCGGACCGCTGGTCCCGTGGGACGAAATGGAAACAGAATCGGAGGCCCCGATCATGAGTTACGGCCCCTTCTTCGCGGCCCCCCGTGGCCGTACGCTATAGCCCCCCGGGCGCCCCCGCCGCCGACTGCACCCGCCCGAACCCAACAACCGCACCCGCCGTGTGCCGATCCCACCCAGCGGTCCCCCCCGGGGCATGAACCGCCCCCTGGGGGGCCGAAACCGGCAAAACTGGCGAAACGGCCTTGATCTTGCCTATTTTTCTGCGTTCAAACCGCCGTGCAGCTACCCCCCCATCCCGATGCCCTCGGACCGTTGGTCCCAGGGAACGAAACGGAAATGGAATCGGAGGCCCGGATCATGAGTTATGGCCGAAACCGGCTAAACCTACTAAGCGGCCCCCGATCTTGCCCATTTTTCGGCGATCAAACCGCCGTGGGGCTACCCCCCCATTCTGATGCCCCCGGACCGCTGGTCCCGTGGGACGAAATGGAAACAGAATCGGAGGCCCCGATCATGAGTTACGGCCCCTTCTTCGCGGCCCCCCGTGGCCGTACGCTATAGCCCCCCGGGCGCCCCCGCCGCCGACTGCACCCGCCCGAACCCAACAACCGCACCCGCCGTGTGCCGATCCCACCCAGCGGTCCCCCCCGGGGCATGAACCGCCCCCTGGGGGGCCGAAACCGGCAAAACTGGCGAAACGGCCTTGATCTTGCCTATTTTTCTGCGTTCAAACCGCCGTGCAGCTACCCCCCCATCCCGATGCCCTCGGACCGTTGGTCCCAGGGAACGAAACGGAAATGGAATCGGAGGCCCGGATCATGAGTTATGGCCGAAACCGGCTAAACCTACTAAGCGGCCCCCGATCTTGCCCATTTTTCGGCGATCAAACCGCCGTGGGGCTACCCCCCCATTCTGATGCCCCCGGACCGCTGGTCCCGTGGGACGAAATGGAAACAGAATCGGAGGCCCCGATCATGAGTTACGGCCCCTTCTTCGCGGCCCCCCGTGGCCGTACGCTATAGCCCCCCGGGCGCCCCCGCCGCCGACTGCACCCGCCCGAACCCAACAACCGCACCCGCCGTGTGCCGATCCCACCCAGCGGTCCCCCCCGGGGCATGAACCGCCCCCTGGGGGGCCGAAACCGGCAAAACTGGCGAAACGGCCTTGATCTTGCCTATTTTTCTGCGTTCAAACCGCCGCGCAGCTACCCCCCCATCCCGATGCCCTCGGACCGTTGGTCCCAGGGAACGAAACGGAAATGGAATCGGAGGCCCGGATCATGAGTTATGGCCGAAACCGGCTAAACCTACTAAGCGGCCCCCGATCTTGCCCATTTTTCGGCGATCAAACCGCCGTGGGGCTACCCCCCCATTCTGATGCCCCCGGACCGCTGGTCCCGTGGGACGAAATGGAAACAGAATCGGAGGCCCCGATCATGAGTTACGGCCCCTTCTTCGCGGCCCCCCGTGGCCGTACGCTATAGCCCCCCGGGCGCCCCCGCCGCCGACTGCACCCGCCCGAACCCAACAACCGCACCCGCCGTGTGCCGATCCCACCCAGCGGTCCCCCCCGGGGCATGAACCGCCCCCTGGGGGGCCGAAACCGGCAAAACTGGCGAAACGGCCTTGATCTTGCCTATTTTTCTGCGTTCAAACCGCCGCGCAGCTACCCCCCCATCCCGATGCCCTCGGACCGTTGGTCCCAGGGAACGAAACGGAAATGGAATCGGAGGCCCGGATCATGAGTTATGGCCGAAACCGGCTAAACCTACTAAGCGGCCCCCGATCTTGCCCATTTTTCGGCGATCAAACCGCCGTGGGGCTACCCCCCCATTCTGATGCCCCCGGACCGCTGGTCCCGTGGGACGAAATGGAAACAGAATCGGAGGCCCCGATCATGAGTTACGGCCCCTTCTTCGCGGCCCCCCGTGGCCGTACGCTATAGCCCCCCGGGCGCCCCCGCCGCCGACTGCACCCGCCCGAACCCAACAACCGCACCCGCCGTGTGCCGATCCCACCCAGCGGTCCCCCCCGGGGCATGAACCGCCCCCTGGGGGGCCGAAACCGGCAAAACTGGCGAAACGGCCTTGATCTTGCCTATTTTTCTGCGTTCAAACCGCCGCGCAGCTACCCCCCCATCCCGATGCCCTCGGACCGTTGGTCCCAGGGAACGAAACGGAAATGGAATCGGAGGCCCGGATCATGAGTTATGGCCGAAACCGGCTAAACCTACTAAGCGGCCCCCGATCTTGCCCATTTTTCGGCGATCAAACCGCCGTGGGGCTACCCCCCCATTCTGATGCCCCCGGACCGCTGGTCCCGTGGGACGAAATGGAAACAGAATCGGAGGCCCCGATCATGAGTTACGGCCCCTTCTTCGCGGCCCCCCGTGGCCGTACGCTATAGCCCCCCGGGCGCCCCCGCCGCCGACTGCACCCGCCCGAACCCAACAACCGCACCCGCCGTGTGCCGATCCCACCCAGCGGTCCCCCCCGGGGCATGAACCGCCCCCTGGGGGGCCGAAACCGGCAAAACTGGCGAAACGGCCTTGATCTTGCCTATTTTTCTGCGTTCAAACCGCCGCGCAGCTACCCCCCCATCCCGATGCCCTCGGACCGTTGGTCCCAGGGAACGAAACGGAAATGGAATCGGAGGCCCGGATCATGAGTTATGGCCGAAACCGGCTAAACCTACTAAGCGGCCCCCGATCTTGCCCATTTTTCGGCGATCAAACCGCCGTGGGGCTACCCCCCCATTCTGATGCCCCCGGACCGCTGGTCCCGTGGGACGAAATGGAAACAGAATCGGAGGCCCCGATCATGAGTTACGGCCCCTTCTTCGCGGCCCCCCGTGGCCGTACGCTATAGCCCCCCGGGCGCCCCCGCCGCCGACTGCACCCGCCCGAACCCAACAACCGCACCCGCCGTGTGCCGATCCCACCCAGCGGTCCCCCCCGGGGCATGAACCGCCCCCTGGGGGGCCGAAACCGGCAAAACTGGCGAAACGGCCTTGATCTTGCCTATTTTTCTGCGTTCAAACCGCCGCGCAGCTACCCCCCCATCCCGATGCCCTCGGACCGTTGGTCCCAGGGAACGAAACGGAAATGGAATCGGAGGCCCGGATCATGAGTTATGGCCGAAACCGGCTAAACCTACTAAGCGGCCCCCGATCTTGCCCATTTTTCGGCGATCAAACCGCCGTGGGGCTACCCCCCCATTCTGATGCCCCCGGACCGCTGGTCCCGTGGGACGAAATGGAAACAGAATCGGAGGCCCCGATCATGAGTTACGGCCCCTTCTTCGCGGCCCCCCGTGGCCGTACGCTATAGCCCCCCGGGCGCCCCCGCCGCCGACTGCACCCGCCCGAACCCAACAACCGCACCCGCCGTGTGCCGATCCCACCCAGCGGTCCCCCCCGGGGCATGAACCGCCCCCTGGGGGGCCGAAACCGGCAAAACTGGCGAAACGGCCTTGATCTTGCCTATTTTTCTGCGTTCAAACCNCCCCAATCTTGCCCATTTTTCGGCGTTCAAACCGCCGCGCGGCGACCCATCCATTCCGATGCGCCCGGAACGCTGGTCTCGTGGGACGAAATGGAAACGGAATCTGAGGCCCTGATCATGAGTTACGGCCCCTTCTTTGCGGCCCCCGTGGCCGTGCGCTTTAGCCACCCGGGCGCCCCCGCCGCCGACCGCACCCGCCAGAACCCGACCACCGCACCCGCCATGTGCCGATCCCGCCCCGCGGTACCCCCTGGGGCATGCACCGCTCCCTGGGGGGCCGAAACAGGAAAAACTGGGCAAACGGCCCCGATCATGCCCATTTTTCGGCGTTCAAACCGCCGCGCGGCTACCCCCCTATCCTGATGCCCCCGGACCGTTGGTCCCGCTGAATGAAACGGAAACGGAATCGGAGGCCCGGATCATGAGTTACGGCCGAAACCGGCCAAACCTACTAAGCGGCCCCCGATCTTGCCCATTTTTCGGCGTTCAAACCGCCGCGCGGCTACCCCCCCATCCCGATGCCCCCGGACCGCTGGTCCCGCGGGACGAAACGAAAACGGAACCGGAGGCCCCGATCATTAGTTACGGCCCCTTCTTTGCGGCCCCCGTGGCCGAACGCTATAGCCCCCCGGGCGCCCCCGCCGCCGACCGCACCCGCCCGAACCCGACGACCGCACCCGCCGTGTGCCGATCCCGCCCCGGGGTCCCCCACGGGGCATGAACAACCCCCCGGGGTGCCGAAACCGGCAAAACTGGCCAAACGGCCCCGATCTTGCCCATTTTTCGGCGTTCAAACCGCCGCGCGGCTACCCCCCCATCCCGATGCCCCCGGACCGCTGGTCCCGCGGGACGAAACGAAAACGGAACCGGAGGCCCCGATCATTAGTTACGGCCCCTTCTTTGCGGCCCCCGTGGCCGAACGCTATAGCCCCCCGGGCGCCCCCGCCGCCGACCGCACCCGCCCGAACCCGACGACCGCACCCGCCGTGTGCCGATCCCGCCCCGGGGTCCCCCACGGGGCATGAACAACCCCCCGGGGTGCCGAAACCGGCAAAACTGGCCAAACGGCCCCGATCTTGCCCATTTTTCGGCGTTCAAACCGCCGCGCGGCGACCCATCCATTCCGATGCGCCCGGAACGCTGGTCTCGTGGGACGAAATGGAAACGGAATCTGAGGCCCTGATCATGAGTTACGGCCCCTTCTTTGCGGCCCCCGTGGCCGTGCGCTTTAGCCACCCGGGCGCCCCCGCCGCCGACCGCACCCCCCAGAACCCGACCACCGCACCCGCCATGTGCCGATCCCGCCCCGCGGTACCCCCTGGGGCATGCACCGCTCCCCGGGGGGCCGAAACCGGCAAAACTGGGAAAACGGCCCCGATCATGCCTATTTTTCGGCGTTCAAACCGCCGCGCGGCTACCCCCCCATCCCGATGCCCCCGGACCGCTGGCCCCGCAGAACGAAACGGAAATGGAATCGGAGGCCTGGATCATGAGTTACGGCCGAAACCGGCCAAACCTACCAAGCGGCCCCCGATCTTGCCCATTTTTCGGCGTTCAAACCGCCGCGCGGCTACCCCCCCATCCCGATGCCCCCGGACCGCTGGTCCCCCTGACCGAAACGGAAACGGAATCGGAGGCCCGGATCATGAGTTACGGTCGAAACCGGCGAAACCTACTAAGCGGGCCCCAATCTTGCCCATTTTTCGGCGTTCAAACCGCCGCGCGGCGACCCATCCATTCCGATGCCCCCGGACCGCTGGTCCCCCTGACCGAAACGGAAACGGAATCGGAGGCCCGGATCATGAGTTACGGTCGAAACCGGCGAAACCTACTAAGCGGGCCCCAATCTTGCCCATTTTTCGGCGTTCAAACCGCCGCGCGGCGACCCATCCATTCCGATGCCCCCGGACCGCTGGTCTCGTGGGACGAAATGGAAACGGAATCTGAGGCCCCGATCATGAGTTATGGCCCCTTCTTTGCGGCCCCCGTGGCCGTGCGCTTTAGCCACCCGGGCTTCCCGCCGCCGACCGCACCCGCCAGAACCCGACCACCGCACCCGCCTTGTGCCGATCCCGCCCCGCGGTACCCCCTGGGGCATGCACCGCTCCTTGAGGGGCCGAAACCGGAAAAACTGGGCAAACGGCCCCGATCATGCCCATTTTTCGGCGTTCAAACCGCCGCGCGGCTACCCCCCTATCCTGATGCCCCCGGACCGTTGGTCCCGCTGAATGAAACGGAAACGGAATCGGAGGCCCGGATCATGAGTTATGGCCGAAACTGGCCAAACCTACTAAGCGGCCCCCGATCTTGCCCATTTTTCGGCGTTCAAACCGCCGCGCGGCTACCCTCCCATCCCGATGCCCCCGGACCACTGGTCCCGTGGGACGAAACGGAAACGGAATCGGAGGTCCCGATCATGAGTTATGTCCCCTTCCTTGCGGCCCCCGTGGCTGTGCACTATAGCCCCCCGGGCGCCCCCGCCGCCGACCGCACCCGCCCAAACCCGACGACCGCACCCGCCGTGTGCCGATCCCGCCCCGCGGTCCCCCCCGGGGGGCCGAAACCGGCAAAACTGGCCAAACGGCCCCGATCTTGCCCATTTTTCGGCGTTAAAACCACCGTGCGGCTACCCCCCCATCCCGATGCCCCCGGACCGCTGGTCCTGCGGAATGAAGCGAAAACGGAATCGGAGGCCCGGATCATGAGTTACGGCCGAAACCGGCTAAACCTACTAAGCGGCCCCCGATCTTGGCCATTTTTCGGCGTTCAAACCGCCGCGCGGCTACCCCCCCATCCCGATGCCCCCGGACCACTGGTCCCGTGGGACGAAACGGAAACGGAATCGGAGGTCCCGATCATGAGTTATGTCCCCTTCCTTGCGGCCCCCTTGGCTGTGCACTATAGCCCCCCGGGCGCCCCCGCCGCCGACCGCACCCACCCGAACCCGACGACCGCAACCGCCGTGTGCCAATCCTGCCCCGCGGTCCCCCCCGGGGCATGAACCGCCCACCGGGGGGCCGAAACCGGCAAAACTGGCCAAATCTCCCCGATCTTGCCCATTTTTCAGCGTTCAAACCGCCGCGCGGCTACCCCCACATCCCGATGCCCCCGGACCGCTGGTCCCGCGGGACGAAACGAAAACGGAACCGGAGGCCCCGATCATTAGTTACGGCCCCTTCTTTGCGGCCCCCGTGGCCGTACGCTATAGCCCCCTGGGCGCCCCCGCCGCCGACCGCACCCGCCCGAACCCGACGACCGCACCCGCCGTGTGCCGATCCCGCCCCGCGGTCACCCACGGGGCATGAACCACCCCCCGGGGTGCCGAAACCGGCAAAACTGGCCAAACGGCCCCGATCCTGCCCATTTTTCAGCGTTCAAACCGCCGCTCGGCTACCCCCCATCCCGATGCCCCCGGACCGCTGGTCCCGCGGAACGAAACGGAAACGGAAACGGAATCGGAGGCCCGGATCACGAGTTACGGCCGCAACCTGCCAAACCTACTAAGCGGCCCCCGATCTTGCCCATTTTTCGGCGTTCAAACCGCCGCGCGGCTACCCCCCCATCCCGATGCCGCCGGACCGCTGGTCCCGCGGAACGAAACGGAAACGGAATCAGAGGCCCGGATCATGAGTTACGGCCGAACCGGCCAAACCTACTAAGCGGCCCCCGATCTTGCCCATTTTTCGGCGTTCAAACCGTGGCGCGGCTACCCCCCAATCCCGATGCCCCCGGACCGCTGGTCACGTGGGACGAAACGGAAACGGAATTGGAGGCCCAATGAATATATAATATCAATATCGCCGGCGTCTACGGTTCATTTTGAAGCCCTTTCGTGGAGTAACTTCAGTAAAACCCTCCGTAGAAGTGATAATTCTTTGGCCGCCCAATTTTTCGATAACTGCATCCACCAGAATCTCAGAGTCGGAATTGCCACAGCGGACATCACCACAACCGTCATCGCTGGAGTTACTGTAGTCCTCGATCCGATGACTCTTTCCAATTCTATCTAGTGAAGTGTTGGTTGCAGGAGATACCTCAGGGACATCAGTGCATTGGGTATTGAGAGTGCAAAGCGACGCAACATCATGTGGAGCACATTGGATTGCCAAAACTTCTGGAGAAGTAATGTCTGGAAAAGTATCACAAGAACTGGCAGTCTGCCAAGATGAACTGCGGTAAAAATGTCCTTGGTGGCGATAAGGATCCCAAGCAGGAATCTCACGAAAAATGATGTCACCGGCTGTCATTCCCACATGAGCAACATGATCACTGCTCAACGGCACAAGAGTTGCAAGAGGTGTAGGAGTAGTGGCCGTAGAATCAACACCAGTAACAGCAGGAACGAGGTCACTGCACTTGGGCTCAGGAGAGGCACACACAACTGAAGGCAGAGTGATTGTGCTCGGAGGAGGTATCTCAGCAACAGCAGGAGGATCAGAAATGATAACTGGTGTCGCTTTAGTAGTAGTAACTTTATTTGGTGCTTCACTGGTTTCTGCACTGGTGGTAGGAACATCATGTACAACCGGAGAAGCTTTTGAATTATCCTGAGCAATATGAGTTGCTGCTTCATTTGTTGCCGCGCTCTGGTTTCTGTTATCAGCTTTCTGAACATATTGAGTCTTGACGGGTGCCTTTGTCTTGTTACCCTCTCCATCCGGAACAACAGTTTGCCGAACTGGGCCGACACGGTCTGTTTTCCGCAACTCGGGTTTGTTGATGTAGCAGGTGTCATCAGAGTGGCCCACGTGCTTGCAGGTAGCACAATACCGAGGCACTTTTTCGAAGATTATATACTGCCAGAAGCCAGTGTCTTTTTCCCCGATCCATAACCGCTTCAATAAAGGCCTAGAAATGTCATACTCAATGAGGACTCTAGCAACAGTAGGCCTACTGACCGCGGCGGTGGCATGATCGATCCGAAGCGGTTTACCGATGGTAGCAGCAATTGAATACAGAGCCTCTTTGCATCTAATATAATGGACCGGTAAAAACGGCAAGGATACCCAGATCGGAACAATCGGCGACTCTTCAGAGCTGTGAAATGTGGTTGACCATTTGAAGACCCGCATAGCTCTGCCATCAATAAACCAGGATTGGCGGAGCCAAATTCTCGTGTAATCCTCTTCCAGGTGAAGTTGGATAAGGATGTGGCGCGGATCCAACAGTGAGATTTCAACATTTCCTTTCAGGCTTAAAGCCACAAAAAATTTGCAGATAACATCAATGGGAGGACGGCCGAAAGAAAACTTACCAACCAAAGACAGCTTGAATGGCGCGGCCATGATGTTGATTTCTTCCTCAGTGAAAAAAATGGCCGGCTCACCTCTATGGGTGGAGGATTGCCTGAAGGCGATGGCCGGAGCAGCTCTTGGAGTCCCAACAGTGGCATCCATAAATGATTTGCAGGGTTGAGCAGTGGGCGGTTTTGCCACCATTTGTGCAAACGATGGAAGCGGCAGAAACTCCAATGAAGTAGCCGGATGGCTACCGGCCATGGCCGGAGAAGCCATTCGGGCCGAGTTGCTCAACGGGAGAGCCCGGAAGAAAAATGCACCAAAATCCCAAACAAAATCGGTTATGTGAATAGTAACCCGAAATCACTGTAGCGAACAGTTACTGTAGCGATCACGGTTACTGTAGCTACGAAGAACAATCACTGTAGCACGAAGAACATGTACTGTAGTCGCATAGTAAACTCAAACTTCCAAACGTCGTATAGGCTTCAAATCACCACCAAAATTCTCATGGACGGTAGGGAAACATAAATCGGTGAGAGAGGAACAATTGTGAGGGGGTGGTGAGAGTTCACTTGCCGGAAATTTAGCCGGATCTAGGATTTAGTGATTGACACTATTTAATAAATAGTAAACAGACACTTCTAGGCTTGATTGGGCATTCAAATCAACTCCAAAATCACCAACAAACACACGGAAAGGTAGATCAATGAAAGGTGAATGTGGTTAAGAGGGAGGTGTAAGCTTACTTGCCAGAAACGTGGCCGGAAAACCGAAACTAGCATTTGGGTACTGTAGCACGCATAGTGTTCCGACTTCACATCAATGTTTGAAGGTCCAAACGTGCTCCAAAATTTCCACACAACATATCAAATCAAAGGGAATTCTAAAGACAACGTACTGGAAGTGGTGGTGTATATTAACTCACCGGAAAAATGGCCGGAAAGTTGAATTAAAGTCTCGGCATCACTGTAGCAATTTGAGAGAAAACGTCACTGTAGCAAAACGCTACTGTAGCATATTCAGATTTTTTGGTTTGGTTTGGGTTTAGGGTTTAGGGTTTAGGATTTTTTTTAACCACCAAAGAAAGGTGGTGGGGTTAGGCGGGACCCCTACCTGTCAAATACAACCGAGAAAGCGAAAGATACATAGGAGGGGGACATGAGCCAACACCTCCCCGAGATAATGAAATACATAATGAAATAGGACAAAACCTATCGTCTCACATAAGGGATCGACTGGGCGTTTGTGCGAAGGATACCCAATAGGCCTCTAGGCAGCTCCTGAGGGAAAGAGAAACGCCGACTAGATTTATGAGAGCAGGCCCAGTTGGCCAAGAAGTCTGCTGCAGAAGTAGCCTCGCGGAGGACATGCCTCACCTGAATGGAAGCCGAAGATATCAAGCGACATGCCTGACGCAGAATATACGAATAATCCCACCGAACTGGACCCTGAGAGAGAACCCATGACACCACCGCAGCGAAATCCGACTCAACCTCAAGAACCGAGTGGCCCAGCTGAGAAGCCAACTCCAAACCCTCACAAACCGCCATGAGCTCAGCATATAAGATAGGCTTGTGACCCAAGAATGATCCAAATACAGCTAAGGTAACGCCACAGTGATGACGTAAGATACCCCCGGAAGCAGCCATCCAAGGGTTGCCCCTCGAGCAACCATCCACAGTCAGCTTGACCACACCAGGAGAAGGTCTGGTCCAGGCAACTAATCGAATCGGTCTCCTGGGGCTAGCCAAGACTCTCAAGCCCTCCAAAAACCGGGAATCCAAGACTCCCCTCAGTTGGGGAGGCTTGAAACCAAAAGCAGAACCAGCAAGTCTAAGGTCAGCTCCAACCTGAAAGATAACTGCATCAGTAGAAAAAGACTGTGAGTGGAATCGGGAAGCATTTCGGGCCTTCCAAACTTGCCATAAAATGAAGCAAGGCAGAAGGACCCGAATATGGTTCCGGGAGGGGGCACAATGTCTCCAAATGAGAAGCAACGCACGGGGAGACATAAAACCAAGCTCTCGCATCCCCAACAACCGCTGGTAGTGACCCCAAATGTGACAGGTCCTCGGGCAGTCCAGAAAAAGGTGTCGAAGGGTCTCAGCCTCCCGACCGCACACACACCTAGAAACCATGTGAAATCCCCTCGAGCACAAGGCATCATCAGTAGCTAGAAAACCATGAAGGAGTCTCCAGAGAAAGAAAGATACTCTCGATGGGATGTGAAAAGTGCACCGCACAAGCTCCCAGCGAATCAAGTCTGGCTCCGCACAAGAAATAGGCACCAATAAAATCTGCTTAACAATAGAGATAGGTAGGATGTCCTCCAGCTTACCTCTGTCCTATACTGTGCCCTGCCAATAAAAGGAAACCGGCCTCGAGGAAGCCGCTGCAGGGTTAAAAAAATATAAGGGGCAAGAGCCCAACCAACAATCATACCAGAAACTGCACTCTCTCTGCCCAACAAGCCAATGCTCATGAGGACCAGCCGTACTACGAATCATACAAAGGCGTCTCCAAAGAGGGGATGCAGGATAGTGAAACTGAATAATGCCCGGATGCAAGGATCTACAGTACTTGGACTTCATAAAGGAAGCCCAAAGCGAACTCTGCTGACAGAATCGCCACCAGAGTTTGATCTCGAAAGCCTCTGCCATGTCATTGAAGGACCGAATGCCGAGACCGCCCTCATCAACAGGAAAACAAACTGCCGGCCATCTACACCAGTGGATCCGCCGTCTCCCCTCGGAATCACCCCATAAGAATCGGGTGAATAGTCTCTCTAAGCTCTGGATAACCGTCGAGGGAGGACAGAGAATATGAAATAAATGCAAAGGCAAGGCAGACAGCACGTGGCGAATGAGAATTAGCTTCCCACCAAAATAGAGCAGTCGGTTGGCCCAGCCGGAGATTCTCTCCCTGACCTTCCGGACCATATCATCAAAATATGAAATCTTGAGGCACCCGGTGAAGATCGGACACCCAAGATAAATAAAAGGGAGCTGTCGCCACTGGAAACCAGTAACTGAGTGCACAATAGTCCGACATGAGGCTGAAGCTAATTTCCCAATGTAGAAGCTGCTCTTGGTTCGACTAATCGACTGCCCCGAAACCGCCTGATAGCGATGAAGGAAATCCATGACCCGCTGTAAACTACAACGACTCCCATTTGCAAAAATAACAATGTCATCCGCAAAGCTCAAATGGGAGATATCAGTAGGGGCGGCAGATCGGTACCTAACCGAAGGGTACCGGGAATAAAGGTGATCTAAGCCTCGAGATAGAAATTCAGCAGCAATAATAAAGATCCTCGAGATAGAAACTCAGCACCAATAATAAAGAGACAAGGAGAAATGGGATCTCCCTGCCGAAGACCCCTCTCAGATTGAAAATACCCATGGATGGCTCCATTCACTAGCACCGAAAACCAAGGGCCGTAGACAGCTCTCCAAATCAAGGAAATCCAGCGCTCCGAGAACCCAAAACAACGAAGCATCTGGAGAATGAAGGGCCAAGACATACGATCATAAGCCTTTTCCATATCTAGTTTCAACACCACATTGTAGCCACGGGTACGGCGGTTGAGATAATGAGCGAGTTCTTGAACTAGGAGCACGTTGTCATGATTCACTCGTCCGGGAACAAAACCGCTCTGGGTAGGGGAGATAATCCGAGGCAGGATGGGTGACAGTCTCTGAACGAGCAACTTGGTGATAACCTTGTTGCTTACGTTACATAGACTAATCGGCCGGAAATCAGCCCAAGAGGAAGGGGATTCCTTCTTGGGCAGAAGGACCAAAAAAGTACTCTGAAAACCCCTGGGCATGGCCGAACCTCTGAAATAATCGAGAACAACATCTAACAAATCCCGCCCTATGATGTCCCAACAAAACTGGTAAAACCTGGTACAGAAGCCATCAGGACCCGGAAAAGACCGCCCGTCTAACATCATCAATATCCGGCTCCCTGCATAAAACCGCATCATCCTCTGCTGTCACAAGGGTGGGAATAGTGTCGAAATAAGTCTGCTGGAACTGTCCGGCGTCTCCAGACAATAAACCCCGAAAATAACCAACGGCAGAGGCGGCAACAGCAGAAGGATCAGTAATCCACTCAGAAGATGAATCATCAAGAATCCTATGGATATGGAATAACTGGTGCTTTTTCCAGATCATCGCATGGAAGAAGCGGGTGTTAGAATCGCCCTCACGGACCCATCTAACACTAGACTACTGGCGCATAAAGATCTCCTCACGGAGTAAAGCCTGCTGTAATCGAGCCCTAGCCTCAGAAAAGGAAGCTCTATCATCAGCTGATCCAGACATATCATGTAATCTCTCCTTCTGAGCCACCTCCTCCTCCGCCTGCTGAACCTGAGAGAAGACGCTGCCAAACATATCTTTATTCCAAGTTTTCAAGCAGAGCTTCAACCGAACAAGCTTCTGCTGAAAAGCTCTCATCCCGGCGCCGACCACGGGAGCGTCCCAGGAGTGCCGCACAATATCTATGAGACCCGGGTGTTTAAGCCATACATGGAGGAACTTAAACTGGGAAGGGCCTCTAGTAGTATCTCGATCCCAAGCCGGAAGAAGGGGAGAGTGATCAGATGCAGTGCGATTCAGGTGAGAGACCCGAAGAACGGAGAAAAAAGCTGACCAACTGGCGTTGCAAACAACTCTATCAAGCCGCCGCCAGGTGTGCCCATTAGTCCATGTAAACGGACTGCCAACAAAGCTCGCATCCTCTAAACCACAATCAAGCAATGCTAAGTTAAAAGCAGCAATGGCCCCCTGAAGCTGTGGATGACCGCCTGAAATCTCTAATACAGCCTGAACAACATTGAAATCACCTCCTACAATCCACGGGAGGTCATGGCTATCGGCAAAGGACTCAAGCGCAGCCCATAAATCCTCTCGCACATCCATAAAACAACTAGCATAAACATATGAAACTAACACAGGATCAGGAAGGAGAGAGTGGCTAACCCGGCAATGAATCACCTGCCCCATGTCGTGAAGTAGCTCTACCGAGAAAGGAGCCGACCAAAAAATCCAAATCTTCCCAGACTGAGAAGAAAGACCATGCTCCATCCCAAGCTGCACCCTGATATCCTCAAGACGATCCACCGAAATAAACGGCTCCAAAATACAAATCAAAGACAGTCTATGCATACGAATCAATTTCCGCAATCTGCGGATAGCGGGGGTTTTTCCAATCCCCCGATTGTTCCATATAAGGGAACTAATCATCAGGGATGGGGGAACGATGCCACATCCGCCTATGATGGTTACGGAGTTTGCGACCCTTCACGAGGGAGAAATCCCGAGAAGAGCTCGCAATCCGCTCACTATCAAAGCTCTCAATAACTGCATCTGGGGCTGGCGGTGTATGAATCTCCTCAGAATCAGTGAGGAACCGACCCTCATCACCCAACTCTCTGTCTGAATCAGAGGGGACCTCCTCAGTCGAGCGAGATAAACCCAAACGTCTATGCCCATCACCATCATCAAAGTCAGGGATATCTGTGGAATGTGAGTTAAATCCAACCTGAGTGTGGTCAACTGTGTGCACTAGTATATCACCGGGGGAAGTGGTGACATCACCTGAGTGTGAAGCACGAGGATCCAAGGGTGCTCCTGGTAGCGAAGTGTCCACCGGCCTAGACTCATCGAGCGGGGGGCCTGAGTCGAATCTACTGGAGGCTGAGTACTCGGTCCCTGAGTGCGGTGATCTGAAATAACCACAAAACGGGTAGTACTAGGCTTCTGTGGCTGAATCACGGTGTCAGACTTCTTCATTTTGCCCTGGTCTCTGGACTGGGCCCCATCTGCAGGCTGGGTCTTACGAAGCTCCGGATTAGCAATATAACAAGATTCCATAGAATGTCCGAGATGTTTGCAGGAATCACAATAGGCCAGAACTCGTTCAAAAACCACATCTTGCCAGAAACCTGACTCCCCCTCACCAATCTAGATGCGCGGTAATAATGGCTTGGAAACATCGTATTCCACTAAAACACGAGCTACAGACGGCTGATTCACCGAAGCCGTGGCGTGGTCAACCCGAAGCGGGGTGCCAATGGCGGAAGCAATGGAGCAAAGAGCAGATTTTGAGATGGCCAAAACGATGGCAGCTTCCGGGGGGACGGTGGAAGAGGATGGCCGAGCTTTTGAGTGGATGTGTGGGGGTAAAGATGGTAGATCTAGGTTCGGCCGGTGGGTATGTTGGTCGCCGGCATGAGGGGGAGGGTTGGAGGGTGGCCGGTCATCATCACCACCTTCCGGTGAGGCCATAATGGCCGGTCAAAGTCTGGTCAACAGAAAGTCAACGCTGGTCAAAGGTGCATGAACAGTAAAAAAATTGAGAGCGTTTTTACTGTAGCGGTTTAGGGTTTTTTTTAGGGTTGGGTTTAGGATTTAGGGTTTAGGGTTTAGGGTTTAGGGTTTATGGGTTTATGGGTTTTAGGGTTTTAGGGTTTAGGGTTTAGGGTTTAGGATTTAGGGTTTAGGGTTTTAGGGTTTTGGGTTTAGGGTTTAAGGGGTTTAGGGGGTTTGGGGTTTGGGGTTTGGGGGTTGGGGGGTTTAGGGTTTAGGGTTTAGGGTTTAGGGTTTAGGGTTTAGGNGGGGTTTGGGGTTTGGGGTTTGGGGTTTGGGGTTTAGGGTTTAGCGTTTAGGGTTTAGAGTTTTGGGTTTTGGGTTTTGGGTTTAGGGTTTAGGGTTTTGTATTATTCATATCCATAAAAAGTAACCACTATGCTAGTCCCCCGAACTTAACATAAGACAGTAATTTAAAAAAAGAAAAAAAAGGACGGTTTTACTTTTTTTATGCCAAAACAAAAGCAAAACAAGCACAAAGCGAGACATACAAACAAATTTTATGCTACTGCATTCAAGCAGAAGCCATCAACTGTTCACGACGAAGTTTGAGAGCAACCGATAGTTCATCCTGATTAGAAAGATTTTCTTCAATCACAGGGACTTGCTTGAAAGTTTCAAACCAGGCATGCAAGTGAGGGAATTTGTGTGATTCAAATAGTTTAGCTCCCATTGCATCTTCAATGACTTGCAACCAATAAACAATTGAACCAAACGCTAGGTCCACTAAGCCAATATTGTCTCCATTGAAAATTTCTTCTCTCCCAAGCCATGCTCTTCAACGGTTTGTAGCATTTCCAAGGCTTCCTTCATTGTGCTTTGTAGTTCTTGTCCAGTGCTACGAAACATTTTCCAAACCGCAACACCCTTGTCTTCGGCGAATTTAATCCAGAATCGAGCAAGAGCTCTATCATAAGGATTGTTTGGCATCAAGGGATTCTGTGGCCACGTCTCTTTAATGTATTCGAGAATAACCATGGACTCACAAACTGGTTTTCCGCCATGGACAAGCACTGGGATCTTCTTGTGAACTGGATTGTACTTCAAAAGCGAAGCACTTTTGTTTGAGAGATCTTCTGCAACAAATTCATATGGCACGCCTTTCAATTTCAGAGCCCAAATCACCCTGTAAACAAATGGACTCGGCAGTACTGCCCCATGAAGCTTCACTTCAGCCATGATAACTCTTAGATTGAATTTGAATATCAGGTTTTTTGGTCGATCCTGAGTATAGCTGGGTTTAGGGTTTAGGGTTTAGGGTTTTAGGGTTTTAGGGTTTAGGGTTTAGGGTTTTAGGGTTTTAGGGTTTAGGGTTTATGGTTTAGGGTTTAGGGTTTTTTTTTCTTAGAAACCACCCGGAGGTGGGGGGTTGGGCAGGACCCCTACCTGTAGATAAAAAGAAAATAAAATACAAATACTGGAGGAGGGCATAGACCAAACCTCCAGAGCAAATAGCAACAAAACAAGCAAAATACAAACTACAATTAACATATGATATCAATATCGCCGGCGTCTACGGGTCATTTTGAAGCCCTTCCGTGGAGTAACTTCAGTAAAACCCTCTGTAGAAGTGATAATTCTCTGTCCGCCATATTTCTCGATAACTGCATCCTCCATAATCTCAGAGTCTGAATTGCCACAGCGGACATCACCACAAACTTCATCACTGGAGTTGCTGTAGTCCTCGATCCGATGACTCTTTCCAATTCTATCTAGTGCAGTGTTGGTTACAAGAGATACCTCAGGGACATTAGTGCATTCGGTATTGAAAGTGCATATCGGTGCAGCAACATGTGGAGCACATTGGATTGCCAAGACTTCTGTAGACGCAATATCTGGAAAAGTATCACATGAACTGGCCGTCTGCTAAGATGAGCTGCGGTAAAATCGCCCTTGATGGCGATAAGGATCCCAAGCAGGAATCTCACGATAAATAAGGTCACCGGCTGTAATTCCCACATGAGCGGCATGATCACCGCTCAACGGCACAAGAGCTGTAAGAGGTGTAGGAGTAGTGACCGTAGAATCAGCACCAGTAACAGCAGGAACGAGGTCACTGCACGTGGGCTCAGGAGAGGCACACACAACTGAAGGCTGGGTGACTGTGCTCGGAGGAGGTATGTCAGCAACAGCGGGAAGATCAGAAATGGTAACTTGTGTCGCTTCAGCAGTAGGAACTTCATTTGGTGCTTCCCTGGTTTCTGCACTGGTGGTAGGACCATTATGAGCAACCAGAGGAACAACTATTGCCGCTTCATTTGTTACCATGCTCTGGTTTCTGTTATCAGCTTTCTGAACATACTGAGTCTTCATAGGTGCCTTTGGCTTGTTACCCTCACCATCAGGAACAACAGTTTGCCGAACAGGGTCGACACGGTCCGCTTTCCGCAACTCGGGTTTGTTAATGTAGCAAGTATCATCAGAGTGGCCCAGGTGCTTGCAGGCAGCACAATACCGAGGCACCTTTTCGAAGATGATATACTGCCAGAAGCCAGTGTCTTTTTCTCCGATCCATAACCGCTTCAATAAAGGCCTAGAAATGTCATACTCAATGAGGACTCTAGCAACAGTAGGCCTACTAACCGCGGCGGTGGCATGATCGATCCGAAGCGGTTTACCGATGGCAGCAGCAATCGAATACAGAGCCTCTTTGCATCTCATGTAATGGACAGGTAAAAACGGCAAGGAGACCCATACCGGAACAATCGGCGATTCTTCCGAACTGTGAAATGTTGTGGACCATTTGAAGACCCGCATAGCTCTGCCATCAATAAACCAGGATTGGCGGAGCCAAATTCTCGTATAGTCCTCTTCCAGGTGCAGTTGGATTAGTATGTGGCGAGGATCCAATAATGAGATTTCAACATTTCCTTTCAAGCCAAGAGCCACAAAAAATTTGCGGATAACATCAATAGGAGGGCGGCCGAAAGAAAATTTACCAACCAAAGCGAGCTTGAACGGCGCGGCCATGATGTTAATTTCTTCTTCGGTGAAAAAAATGGCCGGCTCTCCTCTATGGGTCGAGGATTGCCTGAAGGCAATGGCCGGAGCAGCTCTTTGAGACCCAGCAGCGGCATCCACAAACGATTTGCAGGGTGGGACAGTGGGCGATTTTGCCGCCATTTGAGCAAACGATAGAAGCAGCGGAAACTCTAATGAAGTAGCCGGATGGCCACCGGCCATGGCCGGAGAAGCCATTCGGGCCGAGTTGCGCAACGGGAGACCCCGAAAGAAAAATGCACCAAAATCCCAAGTTCTGTGAATAGTACCCCCAAATCACTGTAGCAATCACGGGTACTGTAGCAACAAGCACTGCAGAGATCAAGGTTACTGTAGCGATCACGGTTACTGTAGCTTCGAAGAACAATCACTGTAGTTGAATAGTAAACTCAAACATGCAAACATCGTATAGGCTTCAAATCACCACCAAAATTCTCATGGAAGGTAGGGAAACATAGATCGGCGAGAGAGGAACAATTGTGAGGGGGTGGTGAGAGTGCACTCGCCGGAAATTTGGCCGGATCTAGGATTTAGTTATCGGCACTATTCATTAAATAGTGAACCGAAACTTCTAAGCTTGATCGGGAATTCAAATCAACTCCAAAATTCCCAATAAACACACAGAAATGTAGATCAAGAAAGGGTGAATGTGTTTAAAAGGGAGGTGTAAGCTTACTTGCCGGAAAAAGTGGTTGGAAAACCGAAAGTAGCATTCGGGTACTGTAGCACTCATAGTATTCCGACTTCACTTCAATGTTTCAAGGTCCAAACGTGCTCTAAATTTTCCATACAACATATCAAATCGAAGGGAATTCAAAGGACAACGTGCAGGACGTGGAGGTGTATATTAACTCGCTGGAAACATTGCCGGAAAGTGGAATTAAATGCTCGGCATTACTGTAGCAGTTGAGAGAAAAATGTCACTGTAGCAGAACGCTACTGTAGCAGATCTGGGATTTTTGGTTTAGGGTTTAGGGTTTTAGGGTTTTAGAGTTTAGGGTTTAGGGTTTTAGGGTTTTAGGGTTTAGGGTTTAGGGTTTAGGGGTTTAGGGGATTAGGGGTTTAGGGTTTAGTGGTTTAGGGGTTTAGGGATTAGGGTTTGGGGTTTGGGGTTTGGGGTTTGGGGTTTGGGGTTT
>MKYO02022677.1:316433-342785 GCA_002013955.2 Citrus medica | reverse complement strand
CATTTTTCCGCAGGGGGGCTTTGGCGCCCCGACCTTCGGGTGCTTATTTTTGGATACGGCTTTGCCCGCGGCCAATTTTTGTCACATGGAGGCCCCTCGCAAAGTCTCGCCCCATTCCGAGTCCGGCGGACGAACTTCGCGAGCCCCACCCCCCAATGCTGTAGCCCACCCGTTTTTTGGGCACTTTTCCGCAGTGGGGATTTGGCGCCCCAACCTTCGGGCTCTTATTTTTGGGCACGGCTGTGCCCGCAGCCTATTTTTGGTACATGGAGGCCCCTCGCAAAGTCTCGCCCCATTCCGAGTCCGGCGGACGAACTTCGCCAGCCCCACCCCCCAAGGCTATAGCCCACCCGATTTTTGGGCATTTTTCCGCAGGGGGGTTTGGCGCCTCGACCTTCGGGCGCTTATTATTGGATGCGGCTGTGCCTGCGGCCTATTTTTGGCACATGGAGGCCCCTCGGAAAGTCTCGCTCCATTCCAAGTCCGGCGGATGAACTTCGCCAGCCCCACCCCCCAAGGCTATAGCCCACCCGTTTTTTGGGCATTTTTCCGCAGGGAGGCTTTGACGCCCCGACCTTCGGGTGCTTATTTTTAGGCGCGGCTTTGTCCGCGGCCGATTTTTGGCGCATGGAGACCCTCACAAAGTCTCGCCCCATTCCAAGTCCGACAGACGAACTTCGCCAGCCCCACCCCCCAAGGCCACCCACCCGTTTTTTGGGCATTTTTCCACGGGGGGCTTTGGCGTCCCGACCTTCGGGCGCTTATTTTTGGGCGTGGCTGTGCCCACAGTCTAGTTTAGGCACACGGAAGCCCCTCGCAAAGTCTCGTCCTATTCCGAGTCCGGCGGACAAACTTCGCCAGCCCCACCTCCCAAGGCTATAGCCCACCCGTTTTTTGGGCATTTTTCCGCAGGGAGATGTGTATAAGAGACAGGTCTAGTCCCATTCCGAGTCCGGCGGACGAACTTCGCCAGCCCCACCCCCCAAGGCTATAGCCCACCCGTTTTTTGGGCATTTTTCCACGGGGGGCTTTGGCGTCCCGACCTTCGGGCGCTTATTTTTGGGCGTGGCTGTGCCCACAGTCTAGTTTAGGCACACGGAAGCCCCTCGCAAAGTCTCGTCCTATTCCGAGTCCGGCGGACAAACTTCGCCAGCCCCACCTCCCAAGGCTATAGCCCACCCGTTTTTTGGGCATTTTTCCACGGGGGGCTTTGGCGTCCCGACCTTCGGGCGCTTATTTTTGGGCGTGGCTGTGCCCACAGTCTAGTTTAGGCACACGGAAGCCCCTCGCAAAGTCTCGTCCTATTCCGAGTCCGGCGGACAAACTTCGCCAGCCCCACCTCCCAAGGCTATAGCCCACCCGTTTTTTGGGCATTTTTCCACGGGGGGCTTTGGCGTCCCGACCTTCGGGCGCTTATTTTTGGGCGTGGCTGTGCCCACAGTCTAGTTTAGGCACACGGAAGCCCCTCGCAAAGTCTCGTCCTATTCCGAGTCCGGCGGACAAACTTCGCCAGCCCCACCTCCCAAGGCTATAGCCCACCCGTTTTTTGGGCATTTTTCCACGGGGGGCTTTGGCGTCCCGACCTTCGGGCGCTTATTTTTGGGCGTGGCTGTGCCCACAGTCTAGTTTAGGCACACGGAAGCCCCTCGCAAAGTCTCGTCCTATTCCGAGTCCGGCGGACAAACTTCGCCAGCCCCACCTCCCAAGGCTATAGCCCACCCGTTTTTTGGGCATTTTTCCACGGGGGGCTTTGGCGTCCCGACCTTCGGGCGCTTATTTTTGGGCGTGGCTGTGCCCACAGTCTAGTTTAGGCACACGGAAGCCCCTCGCAAAGTCTCGTCCTATTCCGAGTCCGGCGGACAAACTTCGCCAGCCCCACCTCCCAAGGCTATAGCCCACCCGTTTTTTGGGCATTTTTCCACGGGGGGCTTTGGCGTCCCGACCTTCGGGCGCTTATTTTTGGGCGTGGCTGTGCCCACAGTCTAGTTTAGGCACACGGAAGCCCCTCGCAAAGTCTCGTCCTATTCCGAGTCCGGCGGACAAACTTCGCCAGCCCCACCTCCCAAGGCTATAGCCCACCCGTTTTTTGGGCATTTTTCCACGGGGGGCTTTGGCGTCCCGACCTTCGGGCGCTTATTTTTGGGCGTGGCTGTGCCCACAGTCTAGTTTAGGCACACGGAAGCCCCTCGCAAAGTCTCGTCCTATTCCGAGTCCGGCGGACAAACTTCGCCAGCCCCACCTCCCAAGGCTATAGCCCACCCGTTTTTTGGGCATTTTTCCACGGGGGGCTTTGGCGTCCCGACCTTCGGGCGCTTATTTTTGGGCGTGGCTGTGCCCACAGTCTAGTTTAGGCACACGGAAGCCCCTCGCAAAGTCTCGTCCTATTCCGAGTCCGGCGGACAAACTTCGCCAGCCCCACCTCCCAAGGCTATAGCCCACCCGTTTTTTGGGCATTTTTCCACAGGGGGGCTTTGGCGCCCCGACCTTCGGCTGCTTATTTTTTGTCGTGGCTGTGTCCGTGGCCTATTTTTAGCGCATGGAGGCCCCTCACAAAGTCTCGCCCCATTCCAAGTCCGGCAGACGAACTTCGCCAGCCCCAGGCCCACCCCCTAAGGCTACCCACCCGTTTTTTGGGCATTTTTCCACAGGGGGCTTTGGCGCCCCAACCTTCGGGCGCTTATTTTTGGCCGCGGCTGTGCCCGAAGTCTATTTTTGGCACACGGAGGCCCCTCGCAAAGTGTCGTCCTATTCCGAGTCCGGCGGACGAACTTCGCCAGCCCCACCCCCCAAGGCTATACCCACCCATTTTTTGGGCATTTTTCCGTATGGCGGTTTGGCGCCTCGACCTTCAGGCACTTATTTTTGGGCGCGGCTGGGGCCACAGCCTATTTTTGGCACATGGAGGTCCCTCGTAAAGTCTCGCACCATTCCAAGTCCGGCGGATGAACTTCGCCAGCCCCACCGCCCAAGGCTATAGCCCACCCATTTTTTGGGCATTTTTCCGTAGGGGGGCTTTGGCGCCCCGATCTTCGGGCGCTTATTTTTTAGCGCGGCTGTGCCCGCGGCCTATTTTTAGCGCATGGAGGCCCCTCGCAAAATCTCCTCCCATTCCGAGTCCGGCGGACGAACTTCGCCAACCCCACCCCGCAAGGCTATAGCCCACCCGTTTTTTGGGCATTTTTCCGCAGGGGGGCTTTGGCGCCCAGACCTTCGTACGCTTATTTTTAGGCGCGGCTGTGCCCGTGGCCTATTTTTGGGACACGGTGGGCCCTCGCAAAGTCTCGCCCCATTCCGAGTCCGGCGGATGAACTTTGCCCGCCCCACCTTCCAAGGCTACCCACCCGTTTTTTAGGCATTTTTCTGCAGGGGGGCTTTGGCGCCCCGACTTTCAGGCGCATACTTTGGGCGCGGCTGTGCCTATGGCCTATTTTTGGGACACGGAGGCCCCTCGCAAACTCTCGCTCCATTCCGAGCCCGGCGGACAAACTTCGCCAGCCCCACCCCCCAAGGCTATAGCCACCCGTTTTTTGGGCATTTTTCCGCAGGGGGGATTTGGCCCCCCGACCTTCAGGTGCTTCTTTTTGGGCGCGGCTGTGGCCGTGGCCTATTTTAGGCACACTGAGGCCCCTCGCAAAGTCTTGCCCCATTCTGAGTCCGGTGGACGAACTTCCCCAGCCCCACCCCCCAAGGTTATAGCCCATCCTTTTTTGGGCATTTTTCCGCAGGGGGGCTTTGGCACCCCGACCTTCGGGTGCTTATTTTTTGGCGTGGCTGTGTCCGTGGCCTATGCTTGGCGCATGGAGGCCCCTCACAAAGTCTCACCCCATTCCAAGTCCGGCAGACAAACTTCGCCAGCCCCAGCCCCACCCCCCAAGGCTACCCACCCGTTTTTTGAGCATTTTTCCACAGGGGGCTTTGGCGCCCCGACGTTCGGGCACTTATTTTTGGGCGCGGCTGTGCCTGCAGTCTATTTTTGGCACGCGGAGACCCTCGCAAAGTCTCGCCCTATTCCGAGTCCGGCGGACGAACTTCGCCAGCCCCACCCCCCATGGCTATAACCCACCCGTTTTTTGGGCATTTTTCCGCAGGGGGGCTTTGGCGGCCCGACCTTCGGGAGCTTATTTTTGAGCGCGGCTGTGTCCGCGGCCTATTTTTGGTGCATGGAGGCCCCTCACAAAGTCTCGCCCCATTCCGAGTCCGGCAGAAGATGTGTATAAGAGACAGGGGCTTTGGCGCCCCGACCTTCGGATGCTTATTTTTGGGCGTGGCTGTGCCCGCGGCCTATTTTTAGCGTATGGAGGCCCCTCGTAAAGTCTCCCCCCATTCCGAGTCCGGCGGACGAACTTCGCCAACCCCACCCCCCAAGGCTATAGGCAACCCGTTTTTTGGGCATTTTTCCGCAGGGGTGCTTTGGCGCCTCGACCTTCGTGCGCTTATTTTTGGGCGCGGCTGTGTCCGCGGCCTTTTTTTGGCGCATGGAGACCCCTTGCAAAGTCTCACCCCGTTCCAAGTCCGGCGGATGAACTTTGCCGGCCCCACCCCCCAAGGCTATAGCCCACCCGTTTTTTGGGCATTTTTCCGCAGGGGGACTTTGGCTCCCCGACTTTCGGACGCTTATTTTTGGGCGTGGCTGTGCCCGTGGCCTATTTTTGACACACGGAGTCCTGCCGCAAAGTCTCACCCCATTTCGAGTCCGGCGGACGAACTTCGCCAGCCCCACCCCCCACGGCTATAGCCCACCCATTTTTAGGGCATTTTTCCGCAGGGGGGCTTTGGCGTCCCAACGTTCGGGCACTTATTTTTGGGCGCGGCTGTGACCGCGCCCTATTTTTGGCACATGGAGGCCCCTCGCAAAGTCTCGCCCCGTTCCGAGTCCGGCGGACGAACTTCGCCAGCCCCACCCCCCAAGGCTATAGCCCACCCATTTTTTGGTCATTTTTCCGCAGGGGGGATTTGGCGCCCCGACCCTCGGGTGCTTATTTTCGGGTGTGGCTGTGCCCCCGGCCAATGTTTGGCACACGGAGGCCCCTCTCAAAGTCTCGCCCCATTCCGAGTCCTGCGGACGAACTTCGCCAGCCCCACCCCCCAAGGCTGTAGCCCACCCGTTTTTGGGCATTTTTCCGCAGGGGGCTATGGCGCCTCGACCTTCGGGCACTTATTTTTGGGCGCAGCTGTGACCGCGCCCTATTTTTGGCACATGGAGGCCCCTCGCAAAGTCTCGCCCCATTCTGAGTCCAGCGGACGAACTTCGCCAGCCCCACCCCCCAAGGCTATAGCCCACCCATTTTTTGGTCATTTTTCCGCAGGGGGGATTTGGCGCCCCGACCCTCGGGTGCTTATTTTCGGGTGTGGCTGTGCCCCCGGCCAATGTTTGGCACACGGAGGCCCCTCTCAAAGTCTCGCCCCATTCCGAGTCCTGCGGACGAACTTCGCCAGCCCCACCCCCCAAGGCTGTAGCCCACCCGTTTTTGGGCATTTTTCCGCAGGGGGCTTTGGCGCCCCGACCTTCGGGTGCTGATTTTTTGGCGCGGCTGTGTCCGTGGCCTATTTTTGGGACACGGAGGCCCCTCGCAAAGTATCGCCCCATTCCGAGCCCGGCGGACGAACTTCGCCAGCCCCACACCCCAAGGCTATAGCCACCCGTTTTTTATGCATTTTTCCGCAGGGGAGCATTGGCGCCCTGACCTTCGGGCACTTATTTTTGGCCGCGGCTGTGCCCGCGGCCTATTTTAGGCACACGGAGGCCCCTCGTGAAATCTCGCCCCATTCCAAGTCCGGCGGACGAACTTCGCCAGGCCCAGCCCCCAAGGCTATAGCCCACCCGTTTATTGGGCATTTTTCCGCAGTCTATTTTTTGTACATGGATGTTCCTCGGAAAGTCTCGCCCCATTCCGAGTCCGGCAGACGAACTTCGGCAGCCCCCCCCCAAGGCTATAGCCCACCCGTTTTTTTGGCATTTTTCCGCAGGGGGGCTTTGGCGCCCCGACCTTCGGCCGCTTATTTTTAGGCGCGGCAGTGCCACGGCCTAGTTTTGGTACACGGAGGCCCCTCGCAAAGTCTCACCCCATTCCGACTCCGGCGGACGAACTTCGCCGTCCCGACCCCCCAAGGCTATATCCCACCCGTTTTTTGGGCATTTTTCCGCAGGGGGGCTTTGGCGCCCCGACCTTCGGCCGCTTATTTTTAGGCGCGGCAGTGCCACGGCCTAGTTTTGGTACACGGAGGCCCCTCGCAAAGTCTCGCCCCATTCCGAGTCCGTCGGACGAATTTCGCCAGCCCCACTCCCAAAGGCTATAGCCTACCCGTTTTTTGGGCATTTTTCCGCAGGGGGCTTTGGCGCCCCGACCTTCGGGCGCTTATTTTTGGGCGCGGCTGTGGCCACAGCCTATTTTTGGCACACGGAGGCCCCTCGCAAAGTCTCGCCCTATTCCGAGTCCGGAGGACGAACTTCACCAGCCCCTACCCCCAAGGCTATAGCCCACCCATTTTTTGGGCATTTTTCCGCGGGGGGGTTTGGTGCCCCAACCTTTGGGCGCTTATTTTTGGCACACGGATGCCCCTCGTAAAGTCTTGCCCCATTCCATGTCCGGCGGGCAAACTTCACCAGCCCCACCCCCAAGGGCTATAGCCCTCCCGTTTTTTGGACATTTTTCCGCACGGGGGCTTTGGCGCCCCGACCGTCGGGCACTTATTTTTGGGTGCGGTTGTGCCGGCAGCCTATTTTTAGCACACGGAGGCCCCTCGCCAAGTCTTGCCCTATTCTGAGTCCGGCGGACGAACTTCGCCAGCCCCACCCCCCCAAGGCTATAGCCCACCCGTTTTTTGGGCATTTTTACGCAGGGGGGTTTGGCGCCTCGACTTTCGGGCAGTTATTTTTGGGCGCGGCTGTGTCCGCTGCCTATTTTTGATACATGGAGACCCCTCACAAAGTGTCGCCCCATTCCGAGTCCGGCGGACGAACTTCGCCAGCCCCACACCGGAAGGCTATAGCCCAACCGTTTATTGACCATTTTTCCGCGGGGGGGCTTTGGCGCCCAGACCTTCGGGCACTTATTTTTGGGCGCGGCTTTGTCCACGGCCTATTTTTGGCACAAGGAGGCCACTCACAAAGTCTTGCCCCATTTCGAGTCCGGCGGACGAACTTCGCCAGCCCCACCCCCCAAGGCTATAGCCCACCCATTTTTTCGGCATTTTTCCGCAGGGGGGCTTTGGCGCCCCGACCTTCAGGCGCTTATTTCTGGGCGCGGCTGTGCCCGCGGCCTATTTTTGGTTCACGGAGGCCACTTGCATAGGCTCGCCCCATTCCGAGTTCGGCGGACGAACTTCGCCAGCCCCACCCCCCAAGGCTATAGCCCACCCATTTTTTCGGCATTTTTCCGCAGGGGGGCTTTGGCGCCCCGACCTTCAGGCGCTTATTTCTGGGCGCGGCTGTGCCCGCGGCCTATTTTTGGTTCACGGAGGCCACTTGCATAGGCTCGCCCCATTCCGAGTTCGGCGGACGAACTTCGCCAGCCCCACCCCCCAAGGCTATAGGCCACCCGTTTTTTGGGCATTTTTCCGCAGGGGGACTTTGGCGCTCCGACTGTCGGGCGCTTATTTTTTGACACGGCTATGCCAGCGGCCTATTTTTAGCACATGGAGACCCCTCGCAAAGTCTCACCCCATTCCAAGTCCGGCGGACAAACTTCGCCAGGCCCAGCCCCCAAGGCTATAGCCCACCCGTTTATTGGGCATTTTTCCGCAGGGGGGCTTTGGGGCCCCGACCTTCGGGCTCTTATTTTTGGGCGCGGCTGTGTCCGCGGTCTATTTTTTGTACACGGAGGTTCCTCGGAAAGTCTCGCCCCATTTCGAGTCCGGCAGACGAACTTCCGCAGCCCCCCCCCCCCCCAAGGCAATAGCCCACCCATTTTTTGGGCATTTTTCCGTAGGGGGGCTTTGGCGCCCCGACCTTCGGTCGCTTATTTTTGGGCGCGGCAGTGCCCGTGGCTTATTTTTCGCACACGGAGGCCACTCGTAAAGTCCTGCCCCATTCCGAGTCCGGCGGACGAACTTCGCCCGCTCCACCCGCCAAGGCTATAGCGCACCCGTTTTTTGGGCATTTTTCCGCAGCGGGGCTTTGGCGCCTTGACCTTCGAGCGCTTATTTTTGGGCGCGGCTGTGCCACGGCCTAGTTTTGGCACACGGAGCCCCCTCGTAGAGTCTCGCCCCCTTCCGAGTCCAGGGGACGAACTTCGCCAGCCGCACCCCCCAAGGCTATAGCCCACCCATTTTTTGGGCATTTTTTCGCAGGGGGACTTTGGCGCCCCGACCTTCGGGCGCTTATTTTTGGGCGCGACAGTGCCCGCGGTCTATTTTTCGTACACGGAGACCCCTCGGAAAGTCTCGCCCCATTCCGAGTCCGACAGACGAACTTCCCCAGTCCCACCCCGCAAGCGTATAGCCCACCCGTTTTTTGGGCATTTTTCCACAGGGGGGCTTTGGCGGCCCGACCATCGGGCGCTTATTTTTGGGCGCGGCTGAGCCCGCAGTCTATTTTTCTCACACGGAGGCCCCTCTTAAAGTCTCACCCCATTCCGAGTCCAGCAGTCGAACTTCGCCAGGCCCACCCCCCAAGGCTATAGCCCACCCATTTTTTGGGCATTTTTCTGCAGGCGGGTTTTGGTGCCCCAACCTTCGGGCGCTTATTTTTGGGCGCGGCTGAGCCCGCGGCCTATTTTTCTAACACGGAGGCCCCTCTTAAAGTCTCGCCCCATTCCGAGTCCAGCAGACGAACTTCGCCAGCCCCACCCCCAAGCCTATAGCCCACCCGTTTTTTGGGCATTTTTCCGCAGGGGGGTTTTGGCGCCCCGACCATCGGGTGCTTATTTTTGGGCGTGGCTGCGCCCGCGGCCTATTTTTTGTACACGAAGGGCCCTCGTAAATTCTCACCCCATTCCGAGTCCAGCAGACGAACTTCGCCAGCCCCACCCCCAAGCCTATAGCCCACCCGTTTTTTGGGCATTTTTCCGCAGGGGGGTTTTGGCGCCCCGACCATCGGGCGCTTATTTTTGGGCGCGGCTGTGTCCGTAGCCTATTTTTGGTACATGGATGCCCCTCGTAAAGTCTCGTCCCGTTCCGAGTCCGGCGGAAGAACATTGCCAGCCCCACCCCCCAAGGCTATAGTCCACCCGTATTTTGGGCATTCTTCCGCAGGGGGGTTTGGCGCCCCGACCTTCGGGCACTTATTTTTGGGCGTAGCTGTGTCCGCGGCCTAGTTTTGGCACACGAAGGCCCCTCGGAAAGTCTCGCCCCATTCCGAGTCCGGTGGACGAACTTCCCCAGTCCCACCCCCCAAGGCTATAGCCCACCCGTTTTTTGGGCCATTTTCCGATAGGGGGCTTTGGCGCCCCGAACTTCGGGGGCTTATTTTTGGCCGCGGCTGTTCCCGTGGCCTAGTTTTGGTACACGGAGGCCCCTCAGAATGTCTCGCCCCATTCCGAGTCCGGCGGACGAACTTCGCCAGCCCCACCCCCCAAGGCTATAGCCCACCCGATTTTTGGGCATTTTCCGATGGGGGGCTTTGGCGCCTCAACCTTCGGGTGCTTATTTTTGGGCGCGGGTGTGCCCGCAGCGTATGTTTGGCACACGGAGACCCCTCACAAATTTCGCCCAATTCTGAGTCCGGCGGACAAACTTCACCAGCCCCACCCCCCAAACCTATACCCCAGCCGTTTTTTGGGCATTTTTCCGCAGAGGGGCTTTGGCGCCCCGACCTTCGGGCGCTTATTTTTGGGTACGGCTGTGTCCGCATCCTATTTTTGGCACACGGAGGCCCCTCGGAAAGTCCCGGCCCATTTCGAGTCCGGCGGACGAACTTCCCCAGCCCCACCCCCCAAGGGTATAGCCCACCCGTTTTTTGGGCATTTTTCCGCAGAGCTGCTTTGGCGACCCGACCTTCGGGCGCTTATTTTTGGCCGTAGCTGTGCCCGCGGTCTCTTTTTCTCACACGGAGGCCCCTCTTAATGGCTCGCCCCATTCCGAGTCCAGCAGACGAACTTTGCCAGCCCCAAGGCTATAGCCCACCCGTTTTTTGGGCATTTTCCGCAGGGGGGCTGCGGTGCCCAGACCTTCGGGCGCTTATTTTTGGGCGCGGCAGATGAACTTCGCCAGCCCCACCCCCCAAGGCTATAGCCCTCCCGTTTTATGGGCATTTATCCGCAGGGGAGTTTTGGCGCCCCGACCGTCAGGCGCTTATTTTTGGGAGCGGCTGTGCCCGCGGCCTATTTTTGGCACACGGAGGGCCCTTGCAAAGTCTCAACCCATTCCGAGTCCGGCGGACGAGCTTCGCCAGCCCCACCCCCCTGGGCTACAGCCCACCCGTTTTTTGGGCATTTTTCCGCAGGGGGGCTTTTGTGCCCCGACCGTCGGGCGCTTATTTTTGGGCGCGCCTGTGCCCGCGGCCTATTTTTGGCACACGGAGGGCTCTCGCAAAGTCTCGCCCCATTCCGAGTCCGGCGGACGACCTTCGCCAGCCCCACCCTCCAAGGCTATAGCCCACCTGTTTTTTGGGCATTTTTCCACAGGGGGGCTTTGGTGCCCCGACCTTCGGGCGCTTATTTTTTGGCGCGGCTGTGTCCGCGGCCTATTTTTGGTACACGGAGGCCCCTCGCAAACTCTCGCCCCATTCCGAGTCCGTCGGACGAACTTCGCCAGCCCCACCCCCCAAGGCAATAGCCCACCCGTTTTTTGGGCATTTTTCCGCAGGGGGGCTTTGTCGGCCCGACCTTCGCTCACTTATTTTTGGGCGCGGCTGTGCCCGCTGCTTATTTTTAGCACACGGAGTCCCCTCGCAAAGCCTCGCCTCATTCCGAGTCCGGCGGACGAAGTTCGCCAGCCCCACCCCCCAAAGCTATAGCCCACCCGTTTTTTGGGCATTTTTCCGCCGGGGGACTTTGGCGCCCCGACCTTCGGGTGCTTATTTTTGGGCACGGCTGTGCCCGCGGCCTATTTTTAGCACACGGAGGCCCCTCGTAAACTCTCGCTCCATTCCAACTCTGGCGGACGAACTTCGCCAGCCCCACCCCCCATGGCTATAGCCCACCTGTTTTTTGGGCATTTTTCTGCAGGGGGACTTTGGCGCCCCGACCGTCAGGTGCTTATTTTTGGGCGCGGCTGTGCCCGCGGCCTATTTTTGGCACACGGAGGGCCCTCACAAAGTCTCAACCCATTCCGAGTCCGGCGGACGAACTTCGCCAGCCCCACCCCCCTGGGCTACAACCCACCCGTTTTTTGGGTATTTTTCCGCAGGGGGGCTTTTGTGCCCCGACCGTCGGCCGATTATTTTTGGGCGCGGCTGTGCCCGCGGCCTATTTTTGGCATACGGAGGCCCCTCACAAAGTCTCGCCCCATTCTGAGTCCGGCGGATGAATTTCCCCAGCCCCACCCCCCAAGGCTGCCCTTACATTTTTTGGGCATTTTTCCGCAGGGGGGCTTTGGCGCCCCGACCTTCGGACGCTTATTTTTTGGTACGGCTGTGCCCGTGGCCTATTTTTAGAACAAGAAGGCCCCTCGCGAAGTATCATCCCATTGCGAGTCTGGCGGACGAACTTTGCCAGCCCCACCTCCCATGGCTATAGCCCACCTGTTTTTTAGGCTTTTTTCAGCTGGGGGACTTTGGCGGCCCGACCTTCCGGAGCTTATTTTTGGGCGCGGCTGTGGCTGTGGCCTATTTTTGGCACACCGAGGCCCCTCGCAAAGTCTTGCCCCATTCTGAGTCCGGCGGACGAACTTCCCCAGCCCCACCCCCCAAGCCTATAGCCCATCCGTTTTGTGGGCATTTTTCCGTAGGGGGGCTTTGGCGCCTCGACCTTCGGGAGCTTATTTTTGGGCGCGGCTTTGCCCACGGCCTATTATTGGCACACGGAGGCCCCTCACAAACTCTCGCCCCATTCCGAGTCCGGCGGACGAACTTCGCCAGCCCCACCCACCAAGGCTATAGCCCACCTGTTTTTTGGGCATTTTTCCGCAGGGGGGCTTTGGCGCCCCGACCTTCGGGCACTTATTTTTTGGTGCGGCTGTGCCCGCGGCCTATTTTTGGAACACGGAGGCCCCTCGCGAAGTATCGGCCCTTTCCGAGTCCAGCGGACGAACTTCGCCGGCCCCACCCCCCACGGCTGTAGCCCATCCGTTTTTTGGTCATTTTTCCGCCGGGGGACTTTGGCGCCCTGACCTTCGGGTGCTTATTTTTGGGCGCAGCTGTGCCCGCGACCTGTTTTTGGCACACGGAGGCCCCTTGAAAATTCTGACCCCTTTCCGAGTCCGGCGGACGAACTTCGTCGGCCCCACCCCCCAAGGCTATAGCCCACCCGTTTTTTGGGCATTTTTCCATAGGGAGGGATTTGGCGGCCCGACCTTCGGGCGCTTATTTTTGGGTGCGGCTGTGCCCGCGGCCTATTTTTGGCACACGGAGGCCCCTTGAAAATTCTGGCCCCTTTCCGAGTCCGGCGGACGAACTTCGTCGGCCCCACCCCCCAAGGCTATAGCCCACCCATTTTTTGGGCATTTTTTCACAGGGGGGCATTGGTGGCCCAACCTTTGGGCGGTTATTTTTGGGCGCGGCTGTGCCCGCGTCCTATTTTTGGCACACGGAGGCCCCTCGCAAAGTCTCGGCCCATTCTGAATCCGGGGGATGAACTTCGCCCGCCCCACCCCGCAAGGCTATAGCCCATCCGTTTTTTGGGCATTTTTCCGCAGGGGGGACTTCGGCGCCCCGACCGTCGGGTGTTTATTTTTGGGCGCGGCTGTGTCCGCATCCTATTTTTGGCACACGGAGGCCCCTCGCAAAGTCTCGGTGCATTCTGAGTCCGGCGGACGAACTTCGCCAGCCCCACCCCTCAAGGCTATAGCCCAACCATTTTTTGGGCAATTTTCCACAGGGGGGCTTTGACGCCCCCTCCTTCGGGCGCTTATTTTTGGCATGGCTGTGCCCGCGGCCTATTTTTGGCTCACGGAGGCCCCTCGTAAAGTGTTGCCCCATTCCGAGTCCGGCGGACGAACTTCGCCGGCCGCCTCCCCCCAAGGCTAAAGCCCAACCGTTTTTTTGGGCATTTTTCCGCAGGGGGGCTTTGGTGCCCCGACCTTTCGGCACTTATTTTTGGGCTTGGCTGTGCCCGCGGCCTATTTTTGGCACACTGATGACCCTCGCAGAGTCTCACCCCATTCCGAGCCCGGTGGACGAACTTCGCCAGCCCCACTCGACAAGGGTATAGCCCACCCGTTTTTTGGGCATTTTTCCGCGGGGGGGCTTTGGCACACCGACCTTCGCATGCTTACTTTTCGGCGCGGCTGTGCCCGCGGCCTATTTTTGGCACACGGAGGCCCCACGCAAAGTCTCGTCCCATTCCGAGTCCGGCGGACGAACTTCGCCCGCCCCACCCCCCAAGGCTATAGCCCACCCATTTTTTGGGCATTTTTCCACAGGGGGGCTTTGGCGCCCAGACCGTCGGCCGCTTATTTTTGGGCGCGGCTGTGTCCGCGGCATATTTTTGGCACATGGAGGCCCTTCGCAAAGTCTCGCCCCATTCCGAGTCCGGCGGATGATTTTCGCCAGCCCCCTCCCCCCAAGGCTATAGCCCACCCGTTTTTTGGGCATTTTTCCGCAGGGGGGCTTTGGCGCCCCGACCTTCGGGCGCTTATTTTTGGGCACGGCTGTGCCCGCGGCCTATTTTTGGCACACGGAGGACCTTCGCAAAGTCCCGCCCCATTCCGAGTCCGGCGGATGATTTTCGCCAGCCCCCTCCCCCCAAGGCTATAGCCCACCCGTTTTTTGGGCATTTTTCCGCAGGGGGGCTTTGGCACCCCGACCTTTGGGCACTTATTTTTTGGCTTGGCTGTGCCTGCGGCCTATTTTTGGCACACGGAGGCCCCTCGCAAAGTCTCGCCCCATTCCGAGCCCGGCGGACGAACTTCGTCAGCCCCACTCGACAAGGCTATAACCCACCCGTTTTTTGGGCATTTTTCCGAAGGGAGGCTTTGGCGCCCCGACCATCGGGTGCTTATTTTTGGGCCCGGTTGTGTCCGCGGTGTATTTTTTGCACAAGGAGGCCCCTCGCAAAGTCTCGTCCCATTCCAAGTGCGAAGGACGAACTTCGCCAGCCCCCTCCCCCCAAGGCTATAGCCCACCCGTTTTTTGGGCATTTTTCCGCAAGGGGGCTTTGGCGCCCCGACCGTTAGGCACTTATTTTTGGGCGCGGTTGTGTCAGCGGCCTATTTTTGGCACACGGAGGTCCCTCGCAAATTCTCGCCCCATTCCGAGTCCACTGGATGAACTTCGCCAGCATCACCCCCCAAGGCTATAGCCCATCCGTTTTTTGGGCATTTTTCCGCGGGGGGCCTTTGGCGCCCCGACCTATGGGCACTTATTTTTGGGCGTAGCTGTGCCCGCAGCCTACTTTTGGCTCAGGGAGAGCCCTCGCAAAGTCTCGCCCCATTCTAAGTCCGGCGTACGAACTTCGGCAGTCCCACCCCCGAAGGCTATAGCCCACCCATTTTTTGGGCATTTTTCCACGGGGGGGCTTTGTTGCCCTGATCTTCCGGCGCTTATTTTTGGGCGAAGCTGTGCCCGCGGCCTATTTTTGGTACATAGAGGCCCCTCGCAAAGTCTCACCCCATTCCGAGTCCGGCGGACGAACTTCGCCAGCCCCACCCCCCAAGGCTATAGCCCACCCGTTTTTTGGGCATTTTTCCGCCGGGGGACTTTGGCGCCCCGACCTTTCGGCACTTATTTTTGGACGCGGCTGTGCCCACAGTCTATTTTTGGCTCACGGAGACCACTCGCAAAGTCTCACCCCATTCCGAGTCCGGCCGACGAACTTTGCCAGTCCCACCCCCAAGCCTATAACCCACCCATTTTTTGGGCATTTTTCCGCAGGGGGAAGTTGGCGCCCCGACCTTCGGGCGCTTATTTTTGGGCGCAGCTGTGCCGCGGCCAATTTTTGGCACACGGAGGCCCCTCGCAAAGTCTTACCCCATTCCGAGTCCGGCCGACGAACTTTGCCAGTCCCACCCCCAAGCCTATAACCCACCCATTTTTTGGGCATTTTTCCGCAGGGGGGCATTGGCGGCCCAACCTTGGGGCGGTTATTTTTGGGTGCGGCTATGTCCGTGTCCTATTTTTGGCACACGGAGGCCCCTCGCAAAGGCTCGGCCCATTCCAAATCCGGCGGATGAACTTCGCCCGCCCCACCCCCCAAGGCTATAGCCCACCCGTTTTTTGGGCATTTTTCCGCAGGGGGGACTTTGGCGCCCCGACCGTCGGGCGCTTATTTTTGGGAGCGGCTGTGTCCGCGTCCTATTTTTGGCACATGGAGGCCCCTCTCAAAGTCTTGCCCCATTCTGAGTCCGGTGGACGAACTTCGCCAGCTCCACCCCTCAAGGCTCTAGCACACCCTTTTTTTGGGCATTTTTCCGCAGGGGAAATTTGGCGCCCCGACCTTCGGGCGCTTATTTTTGGGTGCGGCTGTGCCCGCGGCCTATTTTTGGTACACGGAGGCCCCTCGTAAAGTCTCGCCCCATTCCGAGTCCGGCGGACGAACTTCGCCTGCCCCCCCACCCAACGCTATAGCCCACCCGTTTTTGGGGCATTTTTCCGCAGGGGGGCTTTGGCGCCCCGACCTTCGGGTGCTTCTTTTCGGGCGCGACTATGTCCGCGGCCTATTTTTGGCACACGGAGGCCCCTCGCAACGTCTCGCCCCATTCCGAGTCCGGCGGACGAACTTCGCCTGCCCCACCCCCCAAAGCTATAGCCCACCCGTTTTTTGGGCAATTTTCCGCAGGGGGGCTTTGTCACCCCGACCTTCAGGCGGTTATTTTTGGCACATGCCGGCCCCTCGCAAAGTCTCGTCCCATTCCGAGTCCGGCGGACGAACTTCGCCTGCCCCACCCCACAAGGCTATAGCCCACCCCTTTTTTGGGCATTTTTCCGCAGGGGAGACTTCGGCGCCCCGACCGTCGGGCGCTTATTTTTTGGCGCGGCTGTGCCCGCATCCTATTTTTGGCACATGGAGGCAGCTTGCAACGTCTCGTCCCATTCCGAGTCCGGCGGACGAACTTCGCCAGCCCACCCCTAAAGGCTATAGCCCACTAGGTTTTTGGTCATTTTTCCACAGGGGGACTTTGGCGCCCCGACCTTCGGGCGCATATTTTTGGGCGCGGCTGTGCCCGCAGCCTATTTTTGGTACACGAAGGCCCCTCGCAAAGTCTCGCCCCATTCCGAGTCCGGCGGACGAACTTCGCCAGCCCACCCCTAAAGGCTATAGCCCACTAGGTTTTTGGTCATTTTTCCACAGGGGGACTTTGGCGCCCCGACCTTCGGGCGCATATTTTTGGGCGCGGCTGTGCCCGCAGCCTATTTTTGGTACACGAAGGCCCCTCGCAAAGTCTCGCGCCATTCCAAGTCTGGTGGACGAACTTCGCCAGCCCCACCCCCCGAGGCTATAGCCCACCCGTTTTTTGGGCATTTTTCCACAGGGGGGCTTTTGCGCCCCGACCTTCGCGCGCTTATTTTTTAGCGCGGCTGTTCCCGCGGCCTATTTTTGGCACACGGAGGCCCCACGCAACGTCTCACCCCATTCCGAGTCCGGCGGACGAACTTCGCCAGCCCAACCCCCCAAGGATATAGCTCACCCGTTTTTTGGGCATTTTTCCGCAGGGGGGACTTCGGTGCCCCGACCGTCGGGCGCATATTTTTGGGCGCAGCTGTGTCCGCGACCTATTTTTGGCACACGGAGGCCGCTCGCAAAGTCTCGTCCCATTCTGAGTCCGGCGGACGAACTTCGCCCGCCCCACCCCTCAAGGCTCTAGCCCACCTGGTTTTTGGGCATTTTTTCGCGGCTATGCCCGCGGCCTAATTTTGGCACACGGAGGCCCCTCGTAAAGTCTCGCCCCATTCCGAGTCCGGCGGACGAACTTCGCCATCCCCACCCCCCAAGGCTATAGCCCACCCATTTTTTTGTAAATTTTCGGCTGGCGGGCTTTGGCGCCACGACGTTCGGGCGCTTATTTTTGGGCGCGGCTGTGCCCGTGGCCAATGTTTGTCACATGGAGGCCCCTCGCAAAGTCTCGCCCCATTCCGAGTCCGGCGGACAAACTTCGCCAACCCCACCCCACAAGGCTATAGCCCACCCCTCTTTTGGGCATTTTTCCACAGGGGAGACTTCGGCGCCCCGACCGTCGGGCGCTTATTTTTTGGCGCGGCTGCGCCCGCATCCTATTTTTGGCACATGGAGGCCGCTCGCAACGTCTCGCCCCATTCCGAGTCCGGCGGACGAACTTCGCTAGCCCCACCCCTAAAGGCTATAGCCCACTAGGTTTTTGGGCATTTTTCCGCAGGGGGAATTTGGCGCCCCGACCTTCGGGCGCTTATTTTTGGGCGCGGCTGTGTCCGCAGCCTATTTTTGGTACACGGAGGCCCCTCGCAAAGTCTCGCCCCATTCCGAGTCCGGAGGATGAACTTAGCCAGCCCCACCCCCCAAGGCTATAGCCCACCCGTTTTTTTGGCATTTTTTCGCAGGGGGGCTTTGGCGCCCCATCCTTCCGGCGCTTATATTTGGGCGCGGCTGCGTCCGCGGCCTATTTTTGGCACACGGAGGCCATTCGCAAAGTCTCGGCCAATTCCAAGTCCGGCGGACGAACTTCGCCAGCCCCACCCCCCAAGGCTATAGCCCACCCGTTTTTTGGGCATTTTTCCGCAGGGGGGCTTTGGCGCCCCGACCTTCGGGTTCTTAATTTTGGGCTCGGCTGTGCCCGCGGTGAATTTTTGGCACACGGAGGCCCCTCGCAAAGTCTCGCCCCATTCCGAGTCCGGCGGACGAACTTCGCCAGCCCCACCACTAAAGGCTATAGCCCACCAGGTTTTTGGGCATTTATCCACAGGGGGGCTTTGGTGGCCCAACCTTTGGGCACTTATTTTTAGGCGCGGCTGTGCCCGTGACCTATTTTTGGCACACGGAGGCCCCTCACAAAGTCTCACCTCATTCCGAGTCCGGCGGACGAACTTCGCCAGCCCCACCCCCCAAGGCTATAGCCCACCCGTTTTTTGGGGATTTTTCCGCAGGGGGGACTTCGGCGCCCCGACCGTCGGGCGCTTATTTTTGGGTGCGGCTGTGCCCGCATCCTAATTTTGGCACACGGAGGCCGATCGCAATGTCTCACCCCATTCCGAGTCCGGCGGACGAACTTCGCCAGCCCCACCCCTAAAGGCTATAGCCCACCAGGTTTTTCGGCATTTTTCCGCAGGGGGACTTTGGCGCCCCGACCTTCGGGCGCTTCTTTTGGGCGTGGCTCTGCACGCACCCTATTTTTGGCACACGGAGGCCATTTGCAAAGTCTCGGTCCATTCCAAGTCCGGCGGACGAACTTCACCAGCCCCACCCCCCATGGCTATAGCCCACCCGTTTTTTGGGCATTTTTCCGCAGGGGGACTTTGGCGCCCCGACCTTCGGGCGCTTCTTTTGGGCGTGGCTCTGCACGCACCCTATTTTTGGCACACGGAGGCCCCTCGCAAAGTCTCGCCCCATTCCGAGTCCGGCGGACGAACTTCGCCCGTCCCACCCCCCAAGGCTATAGCCCACCCATTTTTTGGGCATTTTTCCGCAGGGGTGACTTCAGCGCCCCGACCGTCGGGCACTTATTTTTGGGCGCGGCTGTGTCCGCGTCCTATTTTTGGCACACGGAGGCCCCTCGCAAAGTCTCGCCCCATTCCGAGTCCGGCGGACGAACTTCGCCAGCCCCACCCCTCAAGTCTCTAGCCCACCCGTTTTATGGGCATTTTTCCGCTAGGGCAATTTGGCGCCCCGACCTTCGGGCGCTTATTTTTGGGCACGGCTGGGTCCGCGGCCTATTTTTGGTACACGGAGGCCCCTCGCAAAGTCTCGCCCCATTCCGAGTCCGGCGGACGAACTTCGTCTGCCCCTCCACCCAAGGCTATAGCGCACCCGTTTTTGGGGCATTTTTCCGCAGGGGGGCTTTGGCGCCCCGACTGTCGGGTACTTCTTTTGGGGCGCAGCTGTGCCCGCGGCCTATTTTTGTCTCAAGGAGGCCCCTCGCAAAGTCTCGCCCCATTCTGAGTCCGGCGTACGAACTTCGCCAGCCCCACCCCTCAAGTCTCTAGCCCACCCATTTTTTGGGCATTTTTCCTCTGGGGGAAATGGCGGCCCAACCTTCGGGCGCTTATTTTTGGGCACGGCTGTGCCCGTGGCCTAGGTTTGGTACACGGAGGCCCCTCGCAAAGTCTCGCCCCATTCCGAGTCCGGCGGACGAACTTCGCCTGCCCCACCCCCCAAAGCTATAGCCCACCCGTTTTTTGGGCAATTTTCCACAGGGGGGCTTTGTCACCCTGACCTTCGGGCACTTATTTTTGGGCGCGGCTGTGCCCGCGGCCAATTTTTGGCCCCCGGAGGCCCGTCGTAAAGTCTCGCCCCATTCCGAGTCCGGCGGACGAACATCACCCGCCTCACCCCTCAAGGCTATAGCCCACCCGGTTTTTGGGCATTTTTCCGCAGGGGGCCTTTGGCGCCCCGACCTTCGGTCGCTTCTTTTGGGCGTGGCTCTGCACGCGCCCTATTTTTGGCACACGGAGGCACCTCGTAAAGTCTCGTCCTACTCTGAGTCCGGCGGACGAACTTCACCATCCCTACCCCCCAAGGCTATAGCCCACCCTTTTTTTGGGCATTTTTCCGGAGGGGGGTTTGGCGCCCCGACCTGCGGGAGCTTATTTTTGGGCGCAGCTGTGCCCGTAGCCTATTTTTGGCACACGGAGGCCCCTCGCAAAGTCTCGCCCCATTCCGAGTCCGGCGGATGAACTTCGCTGGCCCCTCCCCCCAAGGCTATAGCCCACCCGTTTTTTGGGCATTTTTCTGCAGGGGGGCTTTGGCGCCCCGACCTGCGGAAGCTTATTTTTGGGCGCGGCTGTGCCCGCGGCCTATTTTTGGCACATGGAGGCCCTTTGCAAAGTCTCACCCCATTCCGAGTCCGGCGGACAAACTTCGCCAGCCCCACCCCCCACGGCTATAGCCCACCCTTTTTTTGGGCATTTTTCCGCAGGGAGGCTTTGGCGTCCCGACCTTCGGGTGCTTATTTTTGGACGCGCCTGTGCCCGCGGCCTATTTTTGGCACACGGAGGCACCTCGCAAAATCTCGCCCTTTTCCGAGTCCCGCGGACGAACTTCGCCAGCCCCATCCCCAAGGCTATAGCCCACCCGTTTTTTGGGCATTTTTCCGCAACGAGGCTTTGGTGCCCCCACCTTCGGGTGCTTATTTTTGGGCGTGGCTGCGCCCGCGGCCTATATTTGGCACACGGAGGTTTCTCGCAAAGTCTCGTCCTTTTCCGAGTCCGGCGGACGAACTTCACCATCCCTACCCCCCAAGGCTATAGCCCACCCGTTTTTTGGGCATTTTTCCGGGGGGGGGGGTTTGGCGCCCGGACCTTCGGGAGCTTATTTTTGGACGCGGCTTTGTCCGCAGCCTATTTTTGCCACACGGAGGCCCCTCGCAAAGTCTCGCCCCATTCCCAGTCCGGCGGATGAACTTCGCCGGCCCCTCCCCCCAAGGCTATAGGCCACCCGTTTTTTTGGAGTTTTTCTGCAGGGGGGCTTTGGCGCCCCGACCTTCGGGTGCTTATTTTTGGGCGCGGCTGTGCCCGTGTCCTATTTTTGGCATAGGAATGCCCCTCAGAATGTCTCGCCCCATTCCGAATCCGGCGGACGAACTTCGCCAACCCCACCCCCCAAGCTATAGGCCACCCGTTTTTTTGGCATTTTTCCGCGGGGGGCTTTGGCGCCCCGACCGTCGGGCGCTTATTTTTGGGTGCGGCTGTGCCCGTGGCCTATTTTTGGTACACGGAGCCCCTCACATAGTCTCGCCCCATTCCGAGTCCAGCGGACGAACTTCGCCTGCCCCTCCACCCAAGGCTATAGCCCACCCGTTTTTGGGGCATTGTTCAGCATGGGGGCTTTGGCGCCCCGATTTTCGGGTGCTTCTTTTCGGACGCGACTGTGTCCGCGGCCTATTTTTGGCACACGGAGGCCCCTCACAATGTTTCGTCCCATTCTGAGTCCGGCGGGCGAACTTCGCCGGCCCCACCCCCCAAGGCTATAGCCCACCCGTTTTTGGGGCATTGTTCAGCATGGGGGCTTTGGCGCCCCGATTTTCGGGTGCTTCTTTTCGGACGCGACTGTGTCCGCGGCCTATTTTTGGCACACGGAGGCCCCTCACAATGTTTCGTCCCATTCTGAGTCCGGCGGGCGAACTTCGCCAGCCCCACCGCCCAAGGCTATAGCCCACCCGTTTTTTCGGCATTTTTCCGCAGGGGGGCTTTGGCGCCCTGACCATCGGGCACTAATTTTTGGGTGCGGCTGTGCCCGCGGCCTATTTTTGGCACATGGAGGCCCCTCGCAAAGTCTCGCCCCATTCCAAGTCCGGCGGACGAACTTCGCCAGTCCCACCCCCCAAGGCTATAGCCCACCCGTTTTTCGGGCATTCTACCGCAGGGGGGCTTTGGCGCCCTAAGCTTCTGGCGCTTATTTTTGGACTCGGATGTGCCCGCGGCATATTTTTGGCACATGGAGGCCCCTTGAAAAGTCTCGCCCCATTCCGTGGCCGGCGGACAAACTTCGCCAACCCCACCCCCCAAGGCTATAGCCCACCCGTTTGTCAGTGATTTTTCCGCAGGGGGACTTTGGCGCTTATTTTTGGGCGCGGCTGTGCCTGTAGCCTATTTTTGGCACACGGAGGCCCCTCGCAAAGTCTCATCCCATTCCGAGTCCGGCGGACGAACTTCGCCAGCCCCACCCCCCAAGGATATAGACCACCCGTTTTTTGGCATTTTTTCGCAGGGGGGCTTTGGCGCTTATTTTTGGGCGCGGCTGTGCCTGTAGCCTATTTTTGGCACACGGAGGCCCCTCGCAAAGTCTCATCCCATTCCGAGTCCGGCGGACGAACTTCGCCAGCCCCACCCCCCAAGGCTATAGCCCACCCGTATTTTGGGCATTTTTCCGCAGGGGGGCTTTGGCGCCCCGCTCTTCGGGCGCTTATTTTTGGGCACGTCGGTGCCCGCGGTCTGCTTCTGCACATGGAGCCCCCTCGTAAGGACTTGCCCCATTCCGAAGCCGGCGGACGTACTTCGCCAACCCCCCCCCCAAGGCTATAGCCCACATGTTTTTTGGCCATTTTTCCACAGGTGGGCTTTGGCGCCCCGACCTTCGGCCGCGACTATGCCCACGGCCTATTTTTGGCACACGGAGGCCCCTTGCAAAGTCTCGTCCCATTCCGAGTCCGGCGGACGAACTTCGCCAGCCCCACCCCCCAAGGCCATAGCCCACCCGTTTTTTGAGCATTTTTCCACAGGGGGACTTTGGCGCCCCGACCTTCGGGCACTTATTTTTGGGCACCGCTGTGCCCGCGGCCTATGTTTTGCACACGGAGGCCCCTCGAAATGTCTCGCCCCATCCCGAGTCCGGCGGCCGAACTTCGTCAGCCCACCCCCCAAGTCTATAGCCCACCCGTTTTTTGGGCATTTTTCCGCAGGGAGACTTTGGCGCCCCGACCTTCGGGCACTTATTTTTGGGTGCAGTTGTGCCCGTAGCCTATTTTTGGCACACGGAGGCCCCTCGCAAACTCTCGCCCCATTCCAAGTCCGGCGGACGAACTTCGCCAGTCCCACCCGCCAAGGCTATAGCCAACCCGTTTTTTGGGCATTTTTCCGCAAGGAGGCTTTGGTGCCCTGACCTTTGGGCACTTATTTTTGGGAGCGGCTGTGCCCGCAGCCTACTTTTGGTACACGGAGGTGCCTCGCAAAGTCTCGCCCCATTCTGAGTCCGGCGGACGAACTTCGCCTGCCCCACCCCCCAAGGCTATAGCCCACCCGTTTTTCGGGCATTCTACCGCAGGGGGACTTTGGCGCCCCGACCTTCGGGCGGTTATTTTTGGGCGCGGCTGTGCCCGCGGTCTACTTTTGGCACACGGAGCCCCATCGCAAAGACTTGCCCCATTCCGAAACCGGCGGACGAACATCGCCCGTCCCACCGCCCAAGGCTATATCCCACCCGTTTTTTGGGCATTTTTCCGCAGGTGGGCTTTGGCGCCCCAACCTTCGGGCGCTTATTTTTGGACTCGGCTGTGCCCGCGGCATATTTTTGTCACATGGAGGCCCCTTGAAAAGTCTCACCCCATTCCGAGGCCGGCGGACAAACTTTGCCAACCCCACCCCCCAAGGCTATTGCCCACCCGTTTTTTGGGCATTTTTCCGCAGGGGGACTTTGGCGCCCCGACCTTCGGGCGCTTATTTTTGGGCGTGGTTGTGTCCGCAGCCTATTTTTGACACACGGCGGCCCCTCACAAAATCTCGCCCCATTCCAAGTCCGCCGGACGCACTTCGCCAGTCCCACCCCCCAAGGCTATAGCCCACACGTTTTTTGGGCATTTTTGCACAGGGAGGCTTTGGCGCCCCGACCTTCGGGTGCTTATTTTTGGGCGTGGCTGTGCCCGCGGCCTACTTTTGGCACATGGAGACGCCTCGGAAAGTCTTGCGCCATTCCGAGTCCGGCGGACGAACATCACCTGCCCCACCCCCCAAGGCCATAGCCCACCCGTTTTTTGGGCATTTTTCCGCAGGGGGGTTTGGCGCCCCGACCTTCGGGCGCTTATTTTTGGACGCGGTTGTGCCTGCGGCCTATTTTTCGGACACGGAGGCCCCTCGCAAAGTGTCACCCTATTCCGAGTCCTGTGGACAAACTTCGCCAGCCCCACCCCCCAAGGCTATAGCCCACCCGTTTTTCGGGCATTTTTCCGCAGGGGGGCTTTGGCGGCCTGACATTCGGGCGCTTATTTTTGGGCACGGCTGTGCCCGTGGTCTACTTTTGGGACATGGAGCCCCCTCGCAAAGACTTGCCCCATTCCGAAGCCGGCGGACGAACTTCGCCAGCCACACCCCCCAAGGGTATAGCCCACCCGTTTTTTGGGCATTTTTCCGCAGGGGGGCTTTGGCGCCCCGACCTTCGGGCGCTTATTTTTGGGCACGGCTGTGCCTGCGGTCTACTTTTGGCAAACGGAGCCGCCTCGCAAAGACTTACCCCATTCCGACGCCGGCAGACGAACTTCGCCAGCCCCACCCCCCAAGGCTCTAGCCGACCCGTTTTTTGGGCATTTTTCCGCAGGGGGGCTTTGACGCCCCGACCTTCAGGCGCTTATTTTCGGGCACGGCTGTGCCCGCGGTCTACTTTTGGCACACGGAGCCCCCTCGCAAAGACTTGCCCAATTCCGAAGCCGGAGGACGAACTTCGCCAGCCCCACCCCCAAGGCTATAGCCCACCCGTTTTTTGGGCATTTTTCCGCAGGGGAGCTTTGGCGCCCCGACCGTCGGGTGCTTATTTTTGGACGCGGTTGTGCCCACGGTCTACTGTTGGCACACGGAGCCCCCTCACAAAGACTTGCCCCATTCCGAAGCCGGTGGACGAACTTCGCCATCCCCACCCCCCAAGGCTATAGCCCACCCGTTTTTTTGGCATTTTTCCGCAGGTGGGCTTTGGCGCCCCAACCTTCGGGCACTTATTTTTTAGCACCGCTCTGCCCGCGGCCTAGGTTTTGCACACGGAGGCCCCTAGAAAAGTCTCGCCCCATTCCGAGTCCGGCGGACGAACTTCGCCAGCCCCACCTCCCAAGCCTATAGCCCACCTATTTTTTTGGTATTTTTCTCCGTCGGGGCGCTTATTTTTGGGCACGGCTGTCCCCGCGGCCTAGTTTTGGCCCAGGGAGTCCCCTCGAAAGGTCTCGCCCCATTCCGAGTCCGGCGGCTGAACTTCGCCAGCCCCACCCCCCAAGTCTATAGTGCATCCGTTTTTTGGGCATTTTTCCGCAGGGGGGCTTTGGCGCCCCGACCTTCGGGCGTTTATTTTTTGGCGCGGTTGTGTCCGCAGCCTATTGTTGGCACACGGAGGCCCCTCACAAACTATCACCCCATTCCAAGTCCGGCGGACGAACTTCGCCAGTCCCAAGGCTATAGCCCACATGTTTTTTGGGCATTTTTCCGCTGGGAGAATTTGGCGCCCCGACCTTTGGGCGCTTATTTTTGGACGCGGCTGTGCCCACGGCCTTTTTTTGGCACACGGAGGCGCGTCGCAAAGTCTAGCCCCTTCCGAGTCCGGCGGACGAACTTCGCCAGCCCCACCCCCCAAGGCTATAGCCCACCCGTTTTTTGGGCATTTTTCCGCAGGGGGGCTTTGGCGCCCCGACCTTCGGGCGCTTATTTTTGGGCGCGGCTGTGCCCGCGGCCTATTTTTGGCACACGGAGGCCCCTCGCAAACTCTCGCCCCATTCCGAGTCCGGCGGACGAACTTCGCCAGCCCCACCCCCCAAGGATATAGCCCACCCATTTTTTGGGCATTTTTCTGCAGGGGCGCTTTGGCGCACCGACCTTCAGGCGCTTGTTTTTGTGCGCGGCTGTGCCGCGGCCTATTACTGGCACACGGAGGCCCCTCGCAAAATCTCGCCCCATTCCGAGTCCGGCGGACGAACTTCGCCAGCCTCACCCCCCAAGGCTATAGCCCACGCATTTTTTGGGCATTTTTCCGCAGGGGGGCTTTGGCGCCCCGACCTTCGGGCGCTTATTTTTCGGTACGGCTGTGCCGTGGCCTATTTTTGGCACATGGAGGCCCCTTGCAAAGTCTCGCCCCATTCCGAGTCCGGCGGACGAACTTCGCCAGCCCCACCCCCCAAGGCTAAAGTCCACCCATTTTTTGGGCATTTTTCTGCAGGGGGCTTTGGCGCCATGACCTTCGGGAGTTTATTTTTGGGCGCGGCTGTGCCCGTGGCCTATTTTTGGCACACGGAGGCCCCTCGCAAAGTCTCGCCCCATTCCGAGTCCGGCGGACGAACTTCGCCAGCCCCACCCCCCAAGGCTAAAGTCCACCCATTTTTTGGGCATTTTTCTGCAGGGGGCTTTGGCGCCATGACCTTCGGGAGTTTATTTTTGGGCGCGGCTGTGCCTACGGCCTATTTTTGTAACACGGACGCCTCTCGCAAAGTCTCGCCCCATTCCGAGTCCGGCGGATGAACTTCGCCAGGCCCACTCCCCAAGGCTATAGCCCACCCGTTTTTTGGGCATTTTTCTGCAGGGGGGCTTTGGTGACCCAACCTTCGGTCACTTATTTTTGGGCATAGCTGAGCCCGTGGCCGATTTTTGGCACACAGAGGCCCCTCGCAAAGTCTCACCCCATTCCGAGTCCGGCGGCCGAACTTCGCCAGCCCCACCCCCCAAGTCTATAGCCCACCCGTTTTTTCGGCATTTTTCCGCAGCGGGGCTTTGGCGCCCCGACCTTCGGG
>MKYO02022677.1:158598-178981 GCA_002013955.2 Citrus medica | reverse complement strand
GCGGCTGTGCCCACGGCCTATTTTTGGCACACGGAGGCCCCTCGCAAAGTCTTACCCCAATCCGAGTCCGGCGGACGAACTTCGCCCGCCCGAACACCCAAGGCTATAGCCCACCCGTTTTTTGGGCATTTTTTTCGCCAGGGGGGCTTGGCGCCCCGACCTTCGGGAGGTTATTTTTGAGCGCGGCTGTGCCCGCGGCCTATTTTTGGCACACGGAGGCCCCTCCCAAAGTCTTGCCGCATTCCAAGTCGGGCAGACGACCTTCGCCAGCCCCACCCCCCCAAGGCTATAGCCCACCCGTTTTTTGGGCATTTTTTTCGCCAGGGGGGCTTGGCGCCCCGACCTTCGGGAGGTTATTTTTGAGCGCGGCTGTGCCCGCGGCCTATTTTTGGCACACGGAGGCCCCTCGCAAAGTCTTGCCCCATTCCGAGTCCGGCGGACGAACTTCGCCGGCCGCACCCCCCAAGGCTATAGCCCACCCGTTTCTTGGGCATTTTTCAGCAGGGGGGCTTTAACGCTCTGACCGTCGGGCGCTTATTTTTGGGCGCGGCTCTGTCTGCGGCCTATTTTGGGCACACGGAGGCCCTTCGCAATGTCTCGCCCCATTCTGAGCTCGGCGAACGAACTTCTCCTGCCCCAACCCCTAAGGCTATAGCCCACCCGTTTTTTGGGCATTTTTCCGCAGGGGGCCTTTGGCGTCCCAACCTTCAGGCACTTATTTTTGGGTACGGATGTGTCCACGGCCTATATTTGGCACACGGAGGCCCCTCCCAAAGTGTCGCCCCCTTCCGAGTCCAGCGGACGAACTTCGCCAGTCCCACCCCCCAAGGCTATAGCCCACCCGTTTTTTGGGCATTTTTCCGCAGGGGGGCTTTGCCGCCCAGTCCTTCGGGCACTTATTTTTGGACGCGGCTTTGACCGCGGCCTATTTTGAGCACACCGAGGCCCCTTCCAAAGTGTCACCCCATTCCGAGTCCAGCAGACGAACTTCGCCAGCCCCACCCCCAAGGCTATAGCCCACCCGTTTTTTGGGCATTTTTTCGCAGGGGGTCTTTGGCGCCCAGACCTTCGGGCGCTTATTTTTGGACACGCCTGTGCCCGCGGCCTATTTTTGGCACACGGAGGCCCCTCGCAAAGTCTCACCCAATTCCAAGTCCGGCGGATGAACTTCGCCAGCCAGACCCCCCAATGCTATGCCCAGCCGTTTTTTGGGCATTTTTCCGCAGGGGGGCTTTGGCGCCCCAACCTTCGGGTGCTTATTTTTTAGTGCGGCTGTGCCCGCGGCCTATTTTTTGGACACGGAGACCCCACACAAAGTCGCACCCGATTCCGAGTCCGCTGGACGAACTTCGCTAGCCCGACCCCCCAAGGCTATAGCCCACCCGCTTTTTGGGCGTTTTTCCGCAGGGGGGCTTTGGCGCCCCGACCTTCGGGTGCTTATTTTTGGACGCGGCTGTGTCCGCGGCCTATTTTTGGCACACGGAGGCCCCTCACAAAGTCTTACCCCATTCCGAGTCCGGCGGACGAACTTCTCCAGCCCCACCCCCCAAGGTTATAGCCCACCCATTTTTTGAGCATTTTTCCGCAGGGGGCTGTAACGCCCCGACCTTCGGGCACTTATTTTTGGATGTGGCTGTGTCCGCGGCTTATTTTTGTCACACGGAGGCCCCACGCAAAGTCTTACCCCAATCCGAGTCCGGCGGACGAACTTCGCCCTCCCCACCCCCCAAGTCTATAGCCCACCCTTTTTTTGGGCATTTTTCCGCGGGGGGGTTTGGCGCCTGCGGCCTATTTTTGAGCACATGGAGGCCCCTTCCAAAGTGTCGCCCCATTCCGAGTCCAGCGGATGAACTTCGCCCGCCCCAACCCCCAAGGCTCTAGCCCACCCGTTTTTTGGGCATTTTTCCGCAGGGGGGTTTTGGCGCCCAGACCTTCGGGCGCTTATTTTTGGGCGCGGCTGTACCCGCGGTCTATTTTTGGCACATGGAGGCCCCTCGGAAAGTCTCACCCGATTCTGAGTCCGGCGGATGAACTTCGCCAGCCAGACACCCAAAGGCTATAGCCCACCCGTTTTTTGGGCATTTTTCCGCAGGGGGGCTTCGGCGCCTCGATGTTCGGGCGCTTATTTTTGGGCGCGGCTGTGCCCGCGGCCTATATTTGGCACACGGAGGCCCCTCGCAAAGTTTTACCCCATTCCGAGTCCGGCGGACGAACTTCGCCAGCCCCACCCCCCAAGGTTATTGCCCACCCATTTTTTGAGCATTTTTCCGCAGGGGGGCTTTAACACCCCGACCTTCGGGTGCTTATTTTTAGATGCGACTGAGCCCGCGGCCGATTTTTGGCACACGGAGGCCCCGTACAAAGTCTTACCACAATCCGAGTCCGGCGGACGAATTTCGCCCTCCCCACCCCCCAAGTCTATAGCCCACCCTTTTTTTGGGCATTTTTCCGCGGGGGAGCTTGGCGCCCCTACCTTCGGGCCCTTATTTTTGGGCGACACTGTGCCCGCGGCCTATTTTTGGCACACGGAGGCCCCTCCCAAAGTCTTGCCCCATTCCGAGTTCGGCGGACGAACTTCGCCAGCCCCAACCCCAAGGCTATAGCCCACCCTTTATTTGGGCATTTTTCCGCAGGGGGGCTTTAACGCTCCGACCTTCGGGCGCTTATTTTTGGGCGCGGCTGTGCCCGCGGCCTATTTTTGGCACACGGAGGCCCCTCACAAAGTCTCACCCCATCCGAGTCCGGCGGACGAACTTCGCCAGCCCCACCTCCCAAGGCTATAGCCCACCCGTTTTTTGGGCATTTTTTGCGCGTGGGGGCTTTGGCGTCCTGACCTTTGGGAGCTTATTTTTGGGCGCGGCTGTGTACGCGGCCTTTTTTTGGCACACGGAGGCCCCTCCCAAAGCCTTGCCCCATTCCGAGTCCGGCGGATGACCTTCGCCAGCCCCACCCCCCAACGCTGTAGCACACCCTTTTTTTGGGCATTTTTCCGCAGGGGGGCTTTGGCGCCCCGACCTTCGGGCACTTATTTTTGGGCGCGGCTTTGCCCGCAGCCTATTTTTTGCACACGGAGGCCCCTCCCAAAGTGTTTCCCCATTCCGAGTCGGGCGGATGAACTTCGCCAGCCCCACCCCGCAAGGCTATAGCCCACCCTTTTTTTGGGCATTTTTCCACAGGGGGGCTTGAACGCTCCGGCCTTCGGGCGCTTATTTTTGGGCGCGGCTGTGCCCGCGGCCTATTTTTGGCACACGGAGGCCCCTCGCAAAGTCTCACCCCAATCCGAGCCCGGCGGATGAACTTCGCCAGCCCCACCCCCAAGGCTATAGCCCACCCGTTTTTTGGGCATTTTTCCGCGGGGGGGCTTTGGCGCCCTGACCTTCGGGCGCTTATTTTTGGGCGCGACTGAGTCCGCGGCCTATATTTGGTGCATGGAGGCCCCTCACAAAGTCTCACCCCATTCCGAGTCCGGCGGACGAACTTCGCCAGCCCCATCCCCCAAGGTTATAGCCCACCTGTTTTTTTGGCATTTTTCTGCAGGGGGCTTTTGCGCCCCGACTTTCAGGCGCTTATTTTTGGGCGCGACTGTGTCCGCGGCCTATTCTTGGCACATTGAGGCCCCTCCCAAAGTCATGTCCCATTCCACGTCCGGCGGACGAACTTCGCCAGCCCCACCCCGCAAGGCTATAGCCGACCCTTTTTTTGGGCATTTTTCCGCAGGGGGGCTTTGGCGTCCAGACGTTCGGGCGCTTATTTTTGTGTGCGACTGTGCCCGCGGCCTATTTTTGGCATGCTGAGGCCCCTCGCAAAGTCTTACCACAATCCGAGTCCGGCGGATGAACTTCGCCCGCCCCACCCCCCAAGGCTATAGCCCACCCTTTTTTTGGGCATTTTCCCGTGGGGGGCTTTGGCGCCCCGACCTTCGGGCGCTTATTTTTGGGTGCGGCTGTGCCCGTAGCCTATTTTCTACACACGGAGGCCCTTCCCAAAGTCTTGCCCCATTCTGAGTCCGGTGGACGAACTTCGCCAGCCCCACTCCGCAAGGCTATAGCCCACCCTTTTTTTGGGCATTTTTCCGTAGGGGGGCTTTAACGCTCCGACCTTCGGGCATTTTTTTGGGCGCGGCTGTGCCCGCGGCCTATTTTTGGCACACAGAGGCCCCTTGCAAAGTCTCGCCCCATTCTGAGTCCGGCGGACGAAATTCACCTGCCCCACCCCTCAACGCTATAGTCCAAACGTTTTTTGTGCATTTTTCCGCAGGGGGATTTTGGCGCCCCGACCTTCGGGCGCTTATTTTCGGGCACGGCTGTGCCCGCGGCCTATTTTTGGAACACGGAGGCCCCTCACAAAGTCTCACCCCATTCCGAGTCTGGCGGACGAACTTCGCCAGCCCCACCCCCCAAGGCTATAGCCCACCCGTTTTTTGGGCATTTTTCCGCAGGGGGGCTTTGGCGCCCCGACCTTCAGGCGCTTATTTTTGGGCGCGGCTGTGCTCACGGCCTATTTTTGGCACACGGAGGCCCCTCATAAAGTCTCACCCCATTCCGAGTCCGGCGGACGAACTTCGGCAGCCCCACCCCCCGAGGCTATATAGCCCGCCCGTTTTTTGGGCATTTTTCCGCAGGGGGACTTTGACGCCCCGACCTTCGGGCGCTTATTTTTGGGCGCGGCTGTGCCCGTGGCCTATTTTTGGCCCACGGAGGGGCCTCAAAAAGTCTCGCCCCATTCCGAGTCCGGCGGACGAACTTCGGCAGCCCCACCCCCCAAGGCTATAGCCCACCCGTTTTTTGGGAATTTTTCTGCAGGGGGCTTTGGCGCCCCGACCCTCGGGCTCTTATTGTTCGACGCGACTATGCCCGCGGCCAAATTTTGGTACACGGAGACCCCTCGGGAGGGGTCGCCCCATTCCGAGTCTGGAGGACGAACTTCGCCAGCCCCACCCCCCAAGGCTATAGCCCACCCGTTTTTTGGGCATTTTTCCGCAGGGGGGCTTTGGCGCCCCAACCGTCGGGCGCTTATTTTTGGGCTCAACTGTGCCCACGGCTTATTTTTGGAACACGGAGGCCCCTCGGAAAGTCTCGCCCCATTCCGAGTCCGGGGGACAAACTTCGCCAGCCCCAACCCCCAAGGCTATAGCCCACCCGTTTTTTGGGCATTTTCCACGGCGGGGCTTTGGAGCCTCGACCTTTGGGGGCTTATTTTTGGGCGCGGCTGTCCCCGCACCCTAGTTTTGGCACACGGAGGCCCCTCGTAAAGTCTCGCCCCATTTTGAATCCGACGGACGAACTTCGCCAGCCCCACCACCCGAAGCTACATAGCCCACCCGTTTATTGGGCATTTTTCCGCAGGGGGGCTTTGGCGCCCCGACCTTCGGGCGCTTATTTTTGGGCGTGGCAGCGCCAGCAGCCTATTTTTAGCGCATGGAGGCCCCTCGCAAAGTCTCATCCCATTCCAAGTCCGGCGGATGAACATTGCCAGCCCGACCGCCCAAGGCTATAGCCCACCCGTTTTTTGGGCATTTTTCCGCAGGGGGGCCTTGGCGCCCCGACCTTCAGGCACTTATTTTTGGGCGCGGCCTATTTTTGGCACACGGAGGCCCCTCGCAAAGCCTCGCCCCATTCCAAGTCCGGCGGACGAACTTCATCAGTCCCACCCACCAAGGCTATAGCCCACCTGTTTTTTGGGCATTTTTCCGCAGGGGGGCTTTGGCGCCCCGACCGTCGGGCGCTTATTTGTGGGTGCGACAATGTCCGCGGCCTAGTTTTGGCACACGGAGGCCTCTCGTAAAGTCTCGCCCCATACCGAGTCCGGCGGACGAACTTCGCCCGCCCCACCCCCCAAGGCTATGGCCCACCCATTTTTTGGGTATTTTTCCGCAGGGGGGCTTTGGGGCCCCGACCTTCGCTCACTTATTTTTGGACGCGGCTGTGCCCGCGGCCTATTTTTAGCACACGGAGGCCCCTCGCAAAGCCTCGCCCCATTCCGAGTCCGGCGGACGAACTTCGCAGGCCCCACCCCCCAAGGCTATATCCCACCCGTTTTTTGGGCATTTTTCCGCAGGGGGGATTTGGCGCCCCAAACATCGCTCGCTTATTTTTGGGCGCGGCTGTGCCCGCTGCCTATTTTTAGCACACGGAGGCCCCTCGCAAAGCCTCGCCCCATTCCGAGTCCGGCGGACGAACTTCGCAGGCCCCACCCCCCAAGGCTATATCCCACCCGTTTTTTGGGCATTTTTCCGCAGGGGGGATTTGGCGCCCTGACCGTCGGACGCTTATTTTTTGGTGCGGCTGTACCCGCGGCCTATTTTTGTCACACGGAGGCCCCTCACAACGTCTCACCCTATTCCGAGTCCGGCGGATAAACTTTGCCAGCCCCACCCCCCAAGGCTATAGCCCACCAGTTTTTTGGGCATTTTTATGCAGGGAGCTTTGGCGCCCCGACCTTCGGGCGATTATTTTTGGGCGCGGGCTTGCCCGCGGCCTATTTTTAGTACACAGAGGCCCCTCGCAAAGTCTCGCCCCATTCCGAGGCCGGCGGACGAACTTCGCCAGCCCCACCCCCCAAGGCTATAGCCCACCAGTTTTTTGGGCATTTTTATGCAGGGAGCTTTGGCGCCCCGACCTTCGGGCGATTATTTTTGGGCGCGGGCTTGCCCGCGGCCTATTTTTAGTACACAGAGGCCCCTCGCAAAGTCTCGCCCCATTCCGAGGCCGGCGGACGAACTTCGCCAGCCCCACCCCCCAAGGCTATAGCCCACCCGTTTTTTGGGCATTTTTCTGCAGGGGGCTTTGGCGCCCCAACCTTCGGGTGATTATTTTTGGGCGCGTGCTTGCCCGCGGCATATTTTTAGCATACGGTGGCCCCTCGCAAAGTCTCGCCACATTCCGAGGCCAGCGGACGAACTTCGCCCGCCCCACAACCCAAGCCTATAGCCCACCCGTTTGTTGGGCATTTTTCCGCAGGGGGACTTTGGCACCCCGGCCTTCGGGCATTTATTTTTGGGTTTGGCTATGCCTGTAGCCTATTTTTGGCACACGGAGGCCCCTCGCAACGTCTCGCCCCATTCCAAGTCCAGCGGACGAACTTCACCAGCCCCACCCCTCAAGGCCATAGCCAACCCTTTTTTTGGGCATTTTTCCGCGGGGGGGCATTGGCGCCCCGGCCTTCGGGCACTTTTTTTTTGGGTGCGGCTGTGCCCGCGGCATATGTTTGGTAAACGGAGGCCCCTCGCAATGTCTCGCCCCATTCCGAGTCCGGCGGACGAACTTCGCCAGCCCCACCCCGCAAGGCTATAGCCCACCCGTTTTTTGGGCATTTTTCCGCAAGGGGGTCATTGGTGCCCCGACCTTTGGGCGTTAATTTTTAGACGTGGCTGTGCCCGCGGCCTATTATTGGTACACGGAGGCCCCTTGTAAACGCTCGCCCCATTCCGAGTCTGGCGGACGAACTTCACCAGCCCCCCCGCGAAGGCTATAGCCCACCCGTTTTTTGGGCATTTTTCCGCAAGGGGGTCATTGGTGCCCCGACCTTTGGGCGTTAATTTTTAGACGTGGCTGTGCCCGCGGCCTATTATTGGTACACGGAGGCCCCTTGTAAACGCTCGCCCCATTCCGAGTCTGGCGGACGAACTTCACCAGCCCCCCCGCGAAGGCTATAGCCCACCCGTTTTTTGGGCATTTTTCCGCAAGGGGGTCATTGGTGCCCCGACCTTTGGGCGTTAATTTTTAGACGTGGCTGTGCCCGCGGCCTATTATTGGTACACGGAGGCCCCTTGTAAACGCTCGCCCCATTCCGAGTCTGGCGGACGAACTTCACCAGCCCCCCCGCGAAGGCTATAGCCCACCCGTTTTTTGGGCATTTTTCCGCAAGGGGGTCATTGGTGCCCCGACCTTTGGGCGTTAATTTTTAGACGTGGCTGTGCCCGCGGCCTATTATTGGTACACGGAGGCCCCTTGTAAACGCTCGCCCCATTCCGAGTCTGGCGGACGAACTTCACCAGCCCCCCCGCGAAGGCTATAGCCCACCCGTTTTTTGGGCATTTTTCCGCAAGGGGGTCATTGGTGCCCCGACCTTTGGGCGTTAATTTTTAGACGTGGCTGTGCCCGCGGCCTATTATTGGTACACGGAGGCCCCTTGTAAACGCTCGCCCCATTCCGAGTCCGGCGGACGAACTTCGCCAGCCCCACCCCCCAAGGCTATAGCCCACCTGTTTGTTGGGCATTTCAACACAGGGGGCCTTTGGCAACCCAACCTTCGGGCGCTTATTTTTATGCGTGGCTGTGTCCGCGGCCTATTTTTAGTACATTGAGGCCCCTTGCAAAGTCGCACCCCATTCCGAGTACGGCGGACCAACTTCGCCAGCCCCACCCCCCAAGGCTATAGCTCACCCGTTTTTTGGGCATTTTTCCGCAGGGGGGCTCTGGCGTTCCGACCTTTGGGCGCTTATTTTTGGGCGCGGCTGTGCCCACGGCCTATTTATGGCACACGGAGGCCCCTCGCAAAGTCTCGCCCCATTTTGGGTCCGGCGGACGAACTTCGCCAGCCCCACCCCCCAAGGCTATAGCCCACCTGTTTTTTGGCCATTTTAACGCAGGGGGCCTTTGGCACCCCAACCTTGTGGCGCTTATTTTTATGCGCGGCTGTGTCCACGGCCTATTTTTAGTACATGGAGACCCCTCATAAAGTCGCGCCTCATTCTGAGTCCGGCGGATGAACATCGCCAGCCCCACCCCCCAAGGGTATAGCCCACCCGTTTTTTGGGCATTTTTCCGCAGGGGGGGTTTGGCACCCCGACTTTCATGCGCTTATTTTTGGGCGCGGCTGTGCCCGCAGCCTATTTCTGGTACACGGAGGCCCCTCGCAAAGTCGCGCCACATTCCGAGTCCGGCGGACGAACTTCGCCGGCCCCACCCCCCAAGGCTATGCTCACCCGTTTTTTGGGCATTTTTCCGTAGGGGGGCTCAGGCGTTCCGACCTTCGGGCGCTTATTTTTGGGCACAGCTGGGCCCGCGGCCTATTTTTGGCACACGGAGGCCCCTCGCAAAGTCTCGCCCCATTCCGAGTCTGGCGGACGAACTTCGCCAGCCCCACCCCCCAAGGATATAGCCCACCCGTTTTTTGGGCATTTTTCCGCAGGAGGGCTTTGGCGCACCGACCTTCGGGTGCTTATTTCTGCGCGCGGCTGTGTCCGTGGCCTATTTTTGGCACATGGAGGCTACTCGTAAAGTTTCGCCCCATTCCGAGTCTGGCGGACCAACTTCGCCAGCCCCACCCCCCAAGGCTATAGCCCACCCGTTTTTTGGGCATTTTTCCGCAGGGGGGCTCTGGCGTTCCGACCTTCGGGCGCTTATTTTTGGGCTCGGCAGTGCCCGCGGCCTATTTATGGCACACGGAGGCCCCTCGCAAGGTCTCGCCCCATTTTGGGTCCGGCGGACGAACTTCGCCAGCCCCACCCCCCAAGGCTATAGCCCACCTGTTTTTTGGGCATTTTAACGCAGGGGGCCTTTGGTGCCACAACCTTCTGGCGCTTATTTTTATGCGCGGCTGTGTCCATGGCCTATTATTAGTACATGGAGGCCCCTTGCAAAGGCTCGTCCCATTCTGAGTCCGGCGGACGAACTTCGCCAGCCCCACCCCCCAAGGCTATAGCCCACCTGTTTTTTGGGCATTTTAACGCAGGGGGCCTTTGGTGCCACAACCTTCTGGCGCTTATTTTTATGCGCGGCTGTGTCCATGGCCTATTATTAGTACATGGAGGCCCCTTGCAAAGGCTCGTCCCATTCTGAGTCCGGCGGACGAACTTCGCCAGCCCCACCCCCCAAGGCTATAGCCCACCTGTTTTTTGGGCATTTTAACGCAGGGGGCCTTTGGTGCCACAACCTTCTGGCGCTTATTTTTATGCGCGGCTGTGTCCATGGCCTATTATTAGTACATGGAGGCCCCTTGCAAAGGCTCGTCCCATTCTGAGTCCGGCGGACGAACTTCGCCAGCCCCACCCCCCAAGGCTATAGCCCACCTGTTTTTTGGGCATTTTAACGCAGGGGGCCTTTGGTGCCACAACCTTCTGGCGCTTATTTTTATGCGCGGCTGTGTCCATGGCCTATTATTAGTACATGGAGGCCCCTTGCAAAGGCTCGTCCCATTCTGAGTCCGGCGGACGAACTTCGCCAGCCCCACCCCCCAAGGCTATAGCCCACCTGTTTTTTGGGCATTTTAACGCAGGGGGCCTTTGGTGCCACAACCTTCTGGCGCTTATTTTTATGCGCGGCTGTGTCCATGGCCTATTATTAGTACATGGAGGCCCCTTGCAAAGGCTCGTCCCATTCTGAGTCCGGCGGACGAACTTCGCCAGCCCCACCCCCCAAGGCTATAGCCCACCTGTTTTTTGGGCATTTTAACGCAGGGGGCCTTTGGTGCCACAACCTTCTGGCGCTTATTTTTATGCGCGGCTGTGTCCATGGCCTATTATTAGTACATGGAGGCCCCTTGCAAAGGCTCGTCCCATTCTGAGTCCGGCGGACGAACTTCGCCAGCCCCACCCCCCAAGGCTATAGCCCACCTGTTTTTTGGGCATTTTAACGCAGGGGGCCTTTGGTGCCACAACCTTCTGGCGCTTATTTTTATGCGCGGCTGTGTCCATGGCCTATTATTAGTACATGGAGGCCCCTTGCAAAGGCTCGTCCCATTCTGAGTCCGGCGGACGAACTTCGCCAGCCCCACCCCCCAAGGCTATAGCCCACCTGTTTTTTGGGCATTTTAACGCAGGGGGCCTTTGGTGCCACAACCTTCTGGCGCTTATTTTTATGCGCGGCTGTGTCCATGGCCTATTATTAGTACATGGAGGCCCCTTGCAAAGGCTCGTCCCATTCTGAGTCCGGCGGACGAACTTCGCCAGCCCCACCCCCCAAGGCTATAGCCCACCTGTTTTTTGGGCATTTTAACGCAGGGGGCCTTTGGTGCCACAACCTTCTGGCGCTTATTTTTATGCGCGGCTGTGTCCATGGCCTATTATTAGTACATGGAGGCCCCTTGCAAAGGCTCGTCCCATTCTGAGTCCGGCGGACGAACTTCGCCAGCCCCACCCCCCAAGGCTATAGCCCACCTGTTTTTTGGGCATTTTAACGCAGGGGGCCTTTGGTGCCACAACCTTCTGGCGCTTATTTTTATGCGCGGCTGTGTCCATGGCCTATTATTAGTACATGGAGGCCCCTTGCAAAGGCTCGTCCCATTCTGAGTCCGGCGGACGAACTTCGCCAGCCCCACCCCCCAAGGCTATAGCCCACCTGTTTTTTGGGCATTTTAACGCAGGGGGCCTTTGGTGCCACAACCTTCTGGCGCTTATTTTTATGCGCGGCTGTGTCCATGGCCTATTATTAGTACATGGAGGCCCCTTGCAAAGGCTCGTCCCATTCTGAGTCCGGCGGACGAACTTCGCCAGCCCCACCCCCCAAGGCTATAGCCCACCTGTTTTTTGGGCATTTTAACGCAGGGGGCCTTTGGTGCCACAACCTTCTGGCGCTTATTTTTATGCGCGGCTGTGTCCATGGCCTATTATTAGTACATGGAGGCCCCTTGCAAAGGCTCGTCCCATTCTGAGTCCGGCGGACGAACTTCGCCAGCCCCACCCCCCAAGGCTATAGCCCACCTGTTTTTTGGGCATTTTAACGCAGGGGGCCTTTGGTGCCACAACCTTCTGGCGCTTATTTTTATGCGCGGCTGTGTCCATGGCCTATTATTAGTACATGGAGGCCCCTTGCAAAGGCTCGTCCCATTCTGAGTCCGGCGGACGAACTTCGCCAGCCCCACCCCCCAAGGCTATAGCTCACCCGTTTTTTGGGCATTTTTCCGCAGGGTGGCTCTGGCGTTCCGACCTTTGGGCGCTTATTTATGGGCGCGGCTGTGCCCGCGGCCTATTTATGGCACACGGAGGCCCCTCGCAAAGTCTCACCCCATTTTGGGTCCGGCAGACGAACTTCGCCAGCCCCACCCCCCAAGGCTATAGCCCACCTGTTTTTTGGGCATTTTAACGCAGGGGGCCTTTGGCACCCCAACCTTCTGGCGCTTATTTTTATGCGAGGCTGTGTCCACGGCCTATTTTTAGTACATGGAAGCCCCTCGTAAAGTCGCGCCCCATTCTGAGTCCGGCGGATGAACTTCGCCAGCCCCACCCCCCAAGGCTATAGCCCACCCGTTTTTTGGGCATTTTTCCGCAGGGGGGGTTTGGCGCCCCGACTTTCATGCGCTTATTTTTGGGCACGGCTGTGCCCGCAGCCTATTTTTGGTACACGGAGGCCCCTCGCAAAGTCGCGCCACATTCCGAGTCCGGCTGACGAACTTCTCCCGCCCCACCCCCCAAGGCTATGCACACCCGTTTTTTGGGCATTTTTCTGTAGGGGGGCTCAGGCGTTCCGACCTTCGGGCGCTTATTTTTGGGCGCGGCTGGGCCCGCGGCCTATTTTTGGCACACGGAGGCCCCTCGCAAAGTCTCGCCCCATTCCGAGTCTGGCGGACGAACTTCGCCAGCCCCACCCCCCAAGGATATAGCCCACCCGTTTTTTGGGCATTTTTCCGCAGGGGGGCTTTGGCGCACCGACCTTCGGGTACTTATTTCTGGGCGCGGCTGCGTCCGTGGCCTATTTTTGGCACATGGAGGCTACTCGTAAAGTTTCGCCCCATTCCGAGTCTGGCGGACGAACTTCGCCAGCCCCACCCCCCAAGGATATAGCCCACCCGTTTTTTGGGCATTTTTCCGCAGGGGGGCTTTGGCGCACCGACCTTCGGGTACTTATTTCTGGGCGCGGCTGCGTCCGTGGCCTATTTTTGGCACATGGAGGCTACTCGTAAAGTTTCGACCCTTTCCGAGTCTGGCGGACCAACTTCGCCAGCCCCACCCCCCAAGGCTATAGCTCACCCGTTTTTTGGGCATTTTTCCGCAGGGGGCGTTCCGACCTTCGGTCGCTTATTTTTGGGCGCGGCTGTGCCCGCGGCCTATTTATGGCACACGGAGGCTCCTCGCAAAGTCTCGCCCCATTTTGGGTCCGGCGGACGAACTTCGCCAGCCCCACCCCAAGGCTATAGCCGACCTGTTTTTTGGGCATTTTAACGCAGGGGGCCTTTGGCGCCCCAACCTTCTGGCACTTATTTTTATGCGCGGCTGTGTCCATGGCCTATTTTTAGTACATGGAGGCCCCTCGTAAAGTCGCGCCCCATTCTGAGTCCGGCGGACGAACTTCGCCAGCCCCACCCCCCAAGGCTATAGCCCACCTGTTTTTTGGGCATTTTTTCGCGGGGGGGCTTTGGTGCCCTGACCTTCGGGCGCTTATTTTTGGGCACAGCTGTGTCCGCGGCCTTTTTTTTGCAAACGGAGGCCCCTCGCAAAGTGTCACCCCATTCCGACTANAGTTTCGCCCCATTCCGAGTCTGGCGGACGAACTTCGCCAGCCCCAACCCCCAAGGCTATAGCCCACCCGTTTTTCGGGAATTTTTCCGCAAGGGGGCTTTGGCTCCCCGACCTTCGGGCGCGGCTGTGCCCACGGCCTATTTTTGGCACATGGAGGCCTTTCGGAAAGTCTCGCCCAATTCCGAGTCCGGCGGACGAACTTCGCCCGCCCCACCCCCCAAGGATATAAATCGCCCGTTTTTTGGGAATTTTTCCGCAAGGGGGCTTTGGCGCCCCGACCTTCGGGATCTTATTTTTGGGTGCGGCTGTGCCTGCGGCCTATTTTTGGAACACGGAGTCGCCTCGCAAAGTCTCTCCCCATTCCGAGTCTGGCAGACGAACTTCGCCAGCTCCACCCCCCAAAGGCTATACCCCACCCATTTTTCCGGCATTTTTCCGCAGGAGGGCTTTGGCGCCCCGACCTTCCGGCACTTATTTTTGGGCGCGGCTGTGCCCGCGGCCTATTCTTGGCACACGGAGGCCCCTCTCAAAGGCTCGCCCCATTCCGAGTCCGGCGGATGAACTTCGCCAGCCCCACCCCACAAGGCTATAGCCCACCCATTTTTTGGGCATTTTTCCATGGGGAGCTTTGGCGCCCTGACCATTGGGTACTTATTTTTGGGCGCGTCGGTGCCCGCGGCCTATTTTTGGTACACGGTGGCCCGTTGCAAAGTGTCGCCCCATTCCGAGTCCGGCGGACGAACTTTGCCAGTCCCACACCCCAATGCTATAGCCCACCCGTTTTTTGGGCATTTTTCCGCAGGAGGGCTTTGGTGCCCCGGCCTTTGGCCACTTATTTTTGGACGCGGCTGTGTCCGCGGCCTATTCTTGGCACACGGAGGCCCCTAGCAAAGTCTCGCCCCATTCCGAGTCCGGCGGACGAACTTTGCCAGTCCCACACCCCAATGCTATAGCCCACCCGTTTTTTGGGCATTTTTCCGCGGGGGGCTTTGGCGCCCTGACCTTCGGGTGCTTATTTTTGGGCGCGTCGGTGCCCGCGGCGTAGTTTTGCCACACGGAGACCCGTTGCAAAGTCTCACCCCATTCCGAGTCCCGCGGACGAACTTCACCAGCCCCACCCCCCAAGGCTATAGTCCACCCATGGTTTGGGCATTTTTCTGTCGGGAGGCTTTGGCGCCCCGACCTTCGGGTACTTATTTTTGGGTGTGGCTGTGCCTGCGGCCTTTTTTTGGAACACGGAGGCCCCTCGCAAAGTTTCGCCCCATTCCGAGTCCGGCGGACGAACTTCGCCAGCCCCACCACCCAAGGCTATAGCCCACCCGTTTTTTGGGCATTTTTCCGCAGGAGGGCTTTGGCGCCCCGATGTTCGGGCGCTTATTTTTGGGCGCAGCTGTGCCCACGGCCTATTCTTTGCACACGGAGGCCCCTCGCAAAGTCTTGCCCCATTCCAAGTCCGGCGGACGAACTTCGCCAGCCCCACACCCCAAGGGTATAGCCCACCTGTTTTTTGGGCATTTTTCCGCAGGGGGGCTTTGGCGCCCTGACCTTCAGGTGCTTATTTTTGGGTGGGTCAGTGCCCGCGGCCTATTTGTGGCACACAGAGGCCCGTCGCAAAGTCTCGCCCCATTACGAGTCCGGCGGACGAACTTCGCCAGCCTCACCCCCCAACGCTATAGCCCACCCGTTTTTTGGCATTTTTCCGCAGGGGGGCTTTGGCTCCCTGACCTTCTGGCGCTTATTTCTGGGCGTGGCTGTGTCCGTGGCCTATTTTTGGCACACGGAGGCAACTCGCAATGTTTCGCCCCATTCCGAGTCTGGCGGACGAACTTCGCCAGCCCCACCCCCCAAGGCTATAGCCCACTCGTTTTTGCGCATTTTTCCGCAAGGGGACTTTGGCTCCCCGACCTTCGGGCACAGCTGTACCCACGGCCTATTTTTGGCACACAGAGGCCCCTCGCAAAGTCTCGCCCCATTCCGAGTCTGGCGGACGAACTTCGCCAGCCCCACCCCCCAAGGCTATAAATCGCCCGTTTTTTGGGAATTTTTCCGTAGGGGGGCTTTGGCGCCCCGACCTTCGGGTGCTAATTTATGGGCGCGTCGGTGCCCGCGGCCTATTTTTGGCACACGGAGGCCCGTCGCAAAGTGTCGCCCCATTCCGAGTCCGGCGGACGAACTTCGCCAGCCCCACCCCCTAAGGCTATAAACCACCCGTTTTTTGGGCATTTTTCCGAAGGAGGGCTTTGGCGCCCCGACCTTCGGGGGCTTATTTTTGCCCGCGACTGCGTCCGCGGCCTATTTTTCGCACACGGAGGCCCCTCGCAAAGGCTCGCCCCAGTCCGAGTCCAGTTGACGAACTTCGCCAGCCTCATCCCCCAAGGATATAGCCCACCTGTTTTTTGGGTATTTTTCCGCCGGGTGGCTATGGCTCCCCGACCTTCGGGCGCGGCTGTGCCCTTGGCCTATTTTTGGCACACGGAGGCCCCTCGCAATGTCTCTGCCCATTCCGAGTCCGGCGGATGAACTTCGCCCGCCCCACCCCCCAAGGCTATAAATCGCCCATTTTTTGGGAATTTTTCCGCAGGGTGGCTTTGGCGCCCCGACCTTCGGGTGCTACTTTTTGGGCGCGTCAGTGCCCGCGGCCTATTTTTGCCACATGGAGACCCGTCCCAAAGTGTCGCCCCATTCCGAGTCCGGCGGACGAACTTCGCCAGCCCCAGCCCCCAAGGCGCCTACCCGTTTTTTGGGCATTTTTCCGCAGGAGGGATTTGGCGCCCCGACCTTTGGGCGCTTATTTTTGGGCATGGCTGTTCCCGCATCCTATTCTTGGCACACGGAGGCCCCTCTGAAAGTCTCGCCCTATTCCGAGTCTGGCGGACGAACTTCACCAGCCAACCCCCCAAGTTTTGGGCATTTTGCCGCAGGGGGGCTTTCGCGCCCCGACCTTCGGGCGCTTAAGTTTGCCCGCGGCTGTGCCCATGGCCTATTTTTGGCACACGGAGGCCCCTCACAAAGGCTCGCCCCAGTCCGAGTCCGGTGGATGAACTTCGCCAACCTCACGCCCAAGGCTATAGCCCACCTGTTTTTTGGGCATTTTTCCGCCGGGGGACTTTGGCTCCCCGACCTTCGGGGGCGGCTGTGCCCACGGCCTATTTTTGGGAGACGGAGGCCCCTCACAAAGTCTTGCCCCATTCCGAGTCCGGCGGACGAACATCGCCAGCCCCACCGCCCAAGGCTATAAATCGCCTGTTTTTTGGGAATTTTTCCGCAGGGGGGCTTTGGCGCCCCGACCTTCGGGTGCTTATTTTTGGGCGCGTCGGTGCCCGCGGCCTATTTTTGGCACATGGAGGCCCATCGCAAAGTGTCGGCACATTCCGAGTCCGGCGGACGAACTTCGCCAGCCCCACCCCCCAAGGCTATAGCCCACCCGTTTTTTGGGCATTTTTCCGCAGGAGGGCTTTGGCGTCCCGACCTTCGGGCACTTATTTTTGGGCGTGGCTGTGCCCGCGGCCTATTCTTAGCACACGGAGGCCCCTCGCAAAGTCTCACCCCATTCCGAGTCCGGCGGACGAACTTCGCCAGCCCCACCCCCCAAGGGTATAGCCCACCCGTTTTTTGGGCATTTTTCCGCAGGTCCCCATTCCGAGTCTGGCGGACGAACTTCGCCAGCCCCACCCCCCAAGGCTATGGCCCACCCGTTTTTTGGGCATTTTTCCGCAGGGGGGCTTTGGCGCCCCGACCTTCAGGCGCTTATTTTTGGGCGCGGTTATGCCCGCGGCCTACTTTTGGCACACGGAGGCCCCTCCTAAAGACTCGCCCCATTCCGAGTCTGGCGGACGCACTTCGCCAGCCCCACCCCCCAAGGCTATAGCCCACTCGGTTTTTGGGCATTTTTCCGCAGGGGGGCTTTGGCGCCCCGACCTTCGGGCTCTTATTTTTGGGCGCGGCTGTGCTCGCGGCCTATTTTTGGTACACGGAGGCCCCTCGCAAAGTCTAGCCCCAGTCCGAGTCCGGCGGACGAACTTCGCCAGCCCCACCCCCCAAGGCTATAGCCCACCCGTTTTTTGGGCATTTTTCCGCAGGAGGGCTTTGGCGTCCCGACCTTCGGGCACTTATTTTTGGGCGTGGCTGTGCCCGCGGCCTATTCTTAGCACACGGAGGCCCCTCGCAAAGTCTCACCCCATTCCGAGTCCGGCGGACGAACTTCGCCAGCCCCACACCCAAGGCTATAGCCCACCCGTTTTTTGGGCATTTTTCCGCGGGGGGCTTCGGCGCCCTGACCTACAGGTGCTTATTTTTGGGCGCGGCTGTGCGCGCGCCCTATTTTTGGCACACGTAGGCCCCTCGCAAAGTCTCGCCCCATTCCGAGTCCGGCGTACGAACTTTGGCAGCCCCACCCCCCAAAGCTATAGCCCACCCGTTTTTTGGGCATTTTTACGCAGGGAGGCTTTGGCACCCCGACCTTCGGTGCTTATTTTTGAGCCTGGCTCTGCCCGCGGCCTATTTTTGGCACATGGAGGCCCCTCGCAAAGTGTCGCCTCATTCCGAGTCCGGCAGACGAACTTCGCCAGCCCCACCCCCCAAGGCTATAGCCCACCCGTTTTTTGGGCATTTTTCCGCGGGGGGCTTTGGCGCCCTGACCTGCGGGTGCTTATTCATGCGCACGTAGGTGCCCGTGGCCTCTTTTTGGTACAAGGAGGCCCGTGGCCTCTTTTTGGTACAAGGAGGCCCGTGGCCTCTTTTTGGTACAAGGAGGCCCGTAGCAAAGTGTCGCCCATTCCGAGTCCGGCGGACGAACTTCGTCAGCCCCACCCCCCAAGGCTATAGCCCACCCATTTTTTGGGCTTTTTTCCGCAGGAGGGCTTTGGCGCCCCGACCTTCGGGTGCTTATTTTTGGACGCGGCTGTGTCCACGGCCTATTCTTGGCACACGGAGGCCCCTCGCAAAGTCTCGCCGTATTCCAAGTCCGGCGGACGAACTTCGCCAGCCCCATCCCCCAAGGCTATAGCCCACCCGTTTTTTGGGCATTTTTCCGCGAGGGGCTTTGGCGACCTTACCTTCGGGTGCTTATTTTTGGGTGCGTCGGGACCCGCGGCGTATTTTTGGTACATGGAGGCCTGTCGCAAAGTGTTGGCCCATCCCGAGTCCGGCGGACGAACATCGCCAGCCCCACCCCCCAAGGCCATAGCCCACCCGTTTTTTAGGCATTTTTCCGCAGGTGGGCTTTGGCGCACCGCCCTTCGGGTACTTATTTTTGGGCACGGCTGTGCCCGCGGCCTATTTTGGCGGACGGAGGCTCCTCGCAAAGTCTCACCCCATTCCGAGGCCGGCGGATGAACTTTGCCAGCCCCACCTCCCAAAGCTATAGCCCAACCATTTTTTGGGCATTTTTCCGCAGCGGGACTTTGGTGCCCCGACCTTCGGGCGCTTATTTGTGGGTACGGCTGTGCCCGCGGCCTATTTTTGGCACACGGAACCCCCTCGTAATGTCTCGCCCCATTCCGAGTCCAGCGGACGAACTATGCCACCCCCACCCCCCAAGGCTATAGTCCACCCGGTTTTTGGGCATTTTTCCGCAGGGGGGCTTTGGCGCCCCGACCTTCGGGCTCTTATTTTTGGGCGCGGCTGTGCCCGCGGCCTATTTTTGGTACACGGAGGCCCCTCATAAAGCCTCGTCCCATTCCGAGCCCGGCGGACGAACTTCGCCAGCCCCACCCTCAAAGGCTATAGCCCACCCATTTTTTAGGCATTTTTCCGCAGGGGAGCTCTGGCGCCCCGACCTTCGGGCGCTTATTTTTGGGCGCGGCTGTGCCTGCGGGCTATTTTGGCACACGGAGGCCCCTCGCAAAGTCTCATCCCATTCTGAGTCCGACGGACGAACTTCGCGTTCCCCACCCCCCAAGGCTATGGCCCACCCGTTTTTTGGGCATTTTTCCGCAGGGGGGCTTTGGCGCCCCGACCTTCAGGCGCTTATTTTTGGGCGCGGTTATGCCCGCGGCCTACTTTTGGCACACGGAGGCCCCTCCTAAAGACTCGCCCCATTCCGAGTCTGGCGGACGCACTTCGCCAGCCCCACCCCCCAAGGCTATAGCCCACTCGGTTTTTGGGCATTTTTCCGCAGGGGGGCTTTGGCGCCCCGACCTTCGGGCTCTTATTTTTGGGCGCGGCTGTGCTCGCGTCCTATTTTTGGTACACGGAGGCCCCTCGTAAAGTCTAGCCCCAGTCCGAGTCCGGCGGACGAACTTCGCCAGCCCCACCCCCCAAGGCTATAGCCCACCCGTTTTTTGGGCATTTTTCTGCACGGGAGCTCTGGCGCCCCGACCTTCCGATGCTTATTTTTGGACGCAGCTGTGCCCGCGGCCTATTTTGGCACACGGAGGCCCCTCGCGAAGTCTCACCCCATTCCGAGTCCGGCGGACGAACTTCGCGTGCCCCACCCCCACAGCCTATGGCGCACCCATTTTTTGGGCATATTTCTGCAGGGGGGCTTTGGCGCCCCGACCGTCAGGAGCTTATTTTTGGGCGCGGCTGCGCCCGCGGCCTATTTTTGGCACAAGGAGGCCCCTCCTAAAGTCTGGCGGACTAACTTCGCCAGCCCCACCCCCCAACGCTATAGCCCACCCGTTTTTTGGGCATTTTTCCGCAAGGGAGCTCTGGCGCCCTGACCTTCCGGTGCTTATTTTTGGACTCGGCTGTGCCCACGGCCTATTTTGGTACACGGAGGACCCTCGCGAAGTCTCTCCCCATTCCGAGTCCGGCGGACGAACTTCGCCAGCCCCACCCCCCAAGGCTATAGCCCACCCATTTTTTGGGCATATTTCCGCAGGGGGGCTTTGGCGCCCCAACCTTCGGGCGCTTATTTTAGGGACGTGGCTGTGCCCGTTGCCTATTTTTGGTACACGGAGACCCCTTGCAAAGTCTCGCCCCATATCGAGTCCGGCGGACGAACTTCGCCAGCCCCCCCACCCAAGGCTATAGCCCACCCGTTTT
>MKYO02022677.1:138183-155041 GCA_002013955.2 Citrus medica | reverse complement strand
CTCGCCCCATTCCGAGTCCGGCGGTCGAACTTTGCGTGCCCCACCCCCAAAGCCTATGGCCCACCCATTTTTTGGGCATTTTTCTGCAGGGGGGCTTTGGCGCCCCGACTGGCAGGAGCTTATTTTTGGACGCGGTTATGCCCGCGGCCTACTTTTGGCACACGGAGGCCCCTCCTAAAGACTCGCCCCATTCCGAGTTTGGCGGACGCACTTCGCCAGCCCCACCCCGCAAGGCTATAGCCCAACCGGTTTTTGGGCATTTTTCCGCAGGGGGGCTTTGGCGCCCCGACCTTCGGGCTCTTATTTTTGGGCGCGGCTGTGCTCGCGTCCTATTTTTGGTACACGGAGGCCCCTCGTAAAGTCTAGCCCCAGTCCGAGTCCGGCGGACGAACTTCGCCAGCCCCACCCCCCAAGGCTATAGCCCACCCGTTTTTTGGGCATATTTCCGCAGGGGGGCTTTGGCGCCCCGACCTTCGGGCTCTTATTTTTGGGCGCGGCTGTGCTCGCGTCCTATTTTTGGTACACGGAGGCCCCTCGTAAAGTCTAGCCCCAGTCCGAGTCCGGCGGACGAACTTCGCCAGCCCCACCCCCCAAGGCTATAGCCCACCCGTTTTTTGGGCATATTTCCGCAGGGGGGCTTTGGCGCCCCGACCTTCGGGCTCTTATTTTTGGGCGCGGCTGTGCTCGCGTCCTATTTTTGGTACACGGAGGCCCCTCGTAAAGTCTAGCCCCAGTCCGAGTCCGGCGGACGAACTTCGCCAGCCCCACCCCCCAAGGCTATAGCCCACCCGTTTTTTGGGCATATTTCCGCAGGGGGGCTTTGGCGCCCCGACCTTCGGGCTCTTATTTTTGGGCGCGGCTGTGCTCGCGTCCTATTTTTGGTACACGGAGGCCCCTCGTAAAGTCTAGCCCCAGTCCGAGTCCGGCGGACGAACTTCGCCAGCCCCACCCCCCAAGGCTATAGCCCACCCGTTTTTTGGGCATATTTCCGCAGGGGGGCTTTGGCGCCCCGACCTTCGGGCTCTTATTTTTGGGCGCGGCTGTGCTCGCGTCCTATTTTTGGTACACGGAGGCCCCTCGTAAAGTCTAGCCCCAGTCCGAGTCCGGCGGACGAACTTCGCCAGCCCCACCCCCCAAGGCTATAGCCCACCCGTTTTTTGGGCATATTTCCGCAGGGGGGCTTTGGCGCCCCGACCTTCGGGCTCTTATTTTTGGGCGCGGCTGTGCTCGCGTCCTATTTTTGGTACACGGAGGCCCCTCGTAAAGTCTAGCCCCAGTCCGAGTCCGGCGGACGAACTTCGCCAGCCCCACCCCCCAAGGCTATAGCCCACCCGTTTTTTGGGCATATTTCCGCAGGGGGGCTTTGGCGCCCCGACCTTCGGGCTCTTATTTTTGGGCGCGGCTGTGCTCGCGTCCTATTTTTGGTACACGGAGGCCCCTCGTAAAGTCTAGCCCCAGTCCGAGTCCGGCGGACGAACTTCGCCAGCCCCACCCCCCAAGGCTATAGCCCACCCGTTTTTTGGGCATATTTCCGCAGGGGGGCTTTGGCGCCCCGACCTTCGGGCTCTTATTTTTGGGCGCGGCTGTGCTCGCGTCCTATTTTTGGTACACGGAGGCCCCTCGTAAAGTCTAGCCCCAGTCCGAGTCCGGCGGACGAACTTCGCCAGCCCCACCCCCCAAGGCTATAGCCCACCCGTTTTTTGGGCATATTTCCGCAGGGGGGCTTTGGCGCCCCGACCTTCGGGCTCTTATTTTTGGGCGCGGCTGTGCTCGCGTCCTATTTTTGGTACACGGAGGCCCCTCGTAAAGTCTAGCCCCAGTCCGAGTCCGGCGGACGAACTTCGCCAGCCCCACCCCCCAAGGCTATAGCCCACCCGTTTTTTGGGCATATTTCCGCAGGGGGGCTTTGGCGCCCCGACCTTCGGGCTCTTATTTTTGGGCGCGGCTGTGCTCGCGTCCTATTTTTGGTACACGGAGGCCCCTCGTAAAGTCTAGCCCCAGTCCGAGTCCGGCGGACGAACTTCGCCAGCCCCACCCCCCAAGGCTATAGCCCACCCGTTTTTTGGGCATATTTCCGCAGGGGGGCTTTGGCGCCCCGACCTTCGGGCTCTTATTTTTGGGCGCGGCTGTGCTCGCGTCCTATTTTTGGTACACGGAGGCCCCTCGTAAAGTCTAGCCCCAGTCCGAGTCCGGCGGACGAACTTCGCCAGCCCCACCCCCCAAGGCTATAGCCCACCCGTTTTTTGGGCATATTTCCGCAGGGGGGCTTTGGCGCCCCGACCTTCGGGCTCTTATTTTTGGGCGCGGCTGTGCTCGCGTCCTATTTTTGGTACACGGAGGCCCCTCGTAAAGTCTAGCCCCAGTCCGAGTCCGGCGGACGAACTTCGCCAGCCCCACCCCCCAAGGCTATAGCCCACCCGTTTTTTGGGCATATTTCCGCAGGGGGGCTTTGGCGCCCCGACCTTCGGGCTCTTATTTTTGGGCGCGGCTGTGCTCGCGTCCTATTTTTGGTACACGGAGGCCCCTCGTAAAGTCTAGCCCCAGTCCGAGTCCGGCGGACGAACTTCGCCAGCCCCACCCCCCAAGGCTATAGCCCACCCGTTTTTTGGGCATATTTCCGCAGGGGGGCTTTGGCGCCCCGACCTTCGGGCTCTTATTTTTGGGCGCGGCTGTGCTCGCGTCCTATTTTTGGTACACGGAGGCCCCTCGTAAAGTCTAGCCCCAGTCCGAGTCCGGCGGACGAACTTCGCCAGCCCCACCCCCCAAGGCTATAGCCCACCCGTTTTTTGGGCATATTTCCGCAGGGGGGCTTTGGCGCCCCGACCTTCGGGCTCTTATTTTTGGGCGCGGCTGTGCTCGCGTCCTATTTTTGGTACACGGAGGCCCCTCGTAAAGTCTAGCCCCAGTCCGAGTCCGGCGGACGAACTTCGCCAGCCCCACCCCCCAAGGCTATAGCCCACCCGTTTTTTGGGCATATTTCCGCAGGGGGGCTTTGGCGCCCCGACCTTCGGGCTCTTATTTTTGGGCGCGGCTGTGCTCGCGTCCTATTTTTGGTACACGGAGGCCCCTCGTAAAGTCTAGCCCCAGTCCGAGTCCGGCGGACGAACTTCGCCAGCCCCACCCCCCAAGGCTATAGCCCACCCGTTTTTTGGGCATATTTCCGCAGGGGGGCTTTGGCGCCCCGACCTTCGGGCTCTTATTTTTGGGCGCGGCTGTGCTCGCGTCCTATTTTTGGTACACGGAGGCCCCTCGTAAAGTCTAGCCCCAGTCCGAGTCCGGCGGACGAACTTCGCCAGCCCCACCCCCCAAGGCTATAGCCCACCCGTTTTTTGGGCATATTTCCGCAGGGGGGCTTTGGCGCCCCGACCTTCGGGCTCTTATTTTTGGGCGCGGCTGTGCTCGCGTCCTATTTTTGGTACACGGAGGCCCCTCGTAAAGTCTAGCCCCAGTCCGAGTCCGGCGGACGAACTTCGCCAGCCCCACCCCCCAAGGCTATAGCCCACCCGTTTTTTGGGCATATTTCCGCAGGGGGGCTTTGGCGCCCCGACCTTCGGGCTCTTATTTTTGGGCGCGGCTGTGCTCGCGTCCTATTTTTGGTACACGGAGGCCCCTCGTAAAGTCTAGCCCCAGTCCGAGTCCGGCGGACGAACTTCGCCAGCCCCACCCCCCAAGGCTATAGCCCACCCGTTTTTTGGGCATATTTCCGCAGGGGGGCTTTGGCGCCCCGACCTTCGGGCTCTTATTTTTGGGCGCGGCTGTGCTCGCGTCCTATTTTTGGTACACGGAGGCCCCTCGTAAAGTCTAGCCCCAGTCCGAGTCCGGCGGACGAACTTCGCCAGCCCCACCCCCCAAGGCTATAGCCCACCCGTTTTTTGGGCATATTTCCGCAGGGGGGCTTTGGCGCCCCGACCTTCGGGCTCTTATTTTTGGGCGCGGCTGTGCTCGCGTCCTATTTTTGGTACACGGAGGCCCCTCGTAAAGTCTAGCCCCAGTCCGAGTCCGGCGGACGAACTTCGCCAGCCCCACCCCCCAAGGCTATAGCCCACCCGTTTTTTGGGCATATTTCCGCAGGGGGGCTTTGGCGCCCCGACCTTCGGGCTCTTATTTTTGGGCGCGGCTGTGCTCGCGTCCTATTTTTGGTACACGGAGGCCCCTCGTAAAGTCTAGCCCCAGTCCGAGTCCGGCGGACGAACTTCGCCAGCCCCACCCCCCAAGGCTATAGCCCACCCGTTTTTTGGGCATATTTCCGCAGGGGGGCTTTGGCGCCCCGACCTTCGGGCACTTATTTTAGTGGCACGGCTGTTCCCGCGGCCTATGTTTGGTACACGGAGGCCGCTCGCAAAGTCTCGCCCTATTCCAAGTCCGGCGGACAAACTTCGCCAGCCCCACACCCCAGGGCTATAGCCCACCTGTTTTTTGGGTATTGTTCCGTAGGGGAGCTTTGGCGCACCGACCTTCGGGTGCTTATTTTTTGTCACGGCTGTGCCCGCGGCCTATTTTGGCACACGGAGGCCCCTCGCAAAGTCTTGCCCCATTCCGAGTCCGGCGGACGAACTTTGCGTGCCCTACCCCCCAAGGCTATAGCCCACCCGTTTTTTGGGCATTTTTCCGCAGGGGGGCTTTGGCACCCCGACCTTCGGGGGCTTATTTTTTGACGCGGCTGTGCTCGCGGCCTATTTTTCGTACACGGAGGCCCCTCGCAAAGTCTCGCCCCATTCCGAGTCCGGCGGACGAACTTCTCCAGCCCCCCCCCCAAGGGTATAGCCCACCCGTTTTTTGGGCATTTTTCCGCAGCGGGGCTTTGGCGCCCCAACCTTCGGGCGCTTATTTTTGGGCGCGGCTGTGGCCAGGGCCTATTTTTGGCACACGGAGGCCCCTCACAAACTCTCGTCCCATTCCGAGTCCGGCAGATGAACTTCCCCAGCCCCACCCCCCAAGGCTATAGCCTACCTATTTTTTGCGCATTTTTCCGTAGGGGGGCTTTGGCGCCCCGACCTCGGGTGCTTATTTTTGGGCGCGGCTATGCCCGCGGCATATTTTTGGCACAAGGAGGCCCCTCACAAATTCTCACCCCATTCCGAGTCCGGCGGACGAACTTCGCCAGCCCCACCCCCCAAGGCTATAGCCCACCCGTTTTTTGGGCATTTTTCCGCAGGGGGGCTTTGGCGCCCCGACCTTCGGGTGCTTATTTTTGGGTACGACTGTTCCCGCGGCCTATTTTTGGCACACAGAGGCCCCTCGCAAATTCTCGCCCCATTCCGAGTCCGGCGGACGAACATCGCCAGCCCTATACCCCAAGGCTATAGCCCACCCGTTTTTTGGGCATTTTTCCGCAGCGGGGCTTTGGCGCCCCAACCTTCGGGCGCTTATTTTTGGGCGCGGCTGTGGCCAGGGCCTATTTTTGGCACACGGAGGCCCCTCACAAACTCTCGTCCCATTCCGAGTCCGGCAGATGAACTTCCCCAGCCCCACCCCCCAAGGCTATAGCCTACCTATTTTTTGGGCATTTTTCCGCTGGGAAGCTTTGGCGCCCCGACCTTCGGGCGCTTATCTTTGGCCGCGGCTGTGCCCGCCACCTATTTTGGCACACGGAAGCCCCTCGTAAAGTGTCGCCCCATTCCGAGTCCGGCGGACGAACTTCGTCTGCCCCACACCCCAAGGCTATAGCCCACCTGTTTTTTGGGCATTTTTCCGCTGGGAAGCTTTGGCGCCCCGACCTTCGGGCGCGGCTGTGCCTGTGGCCTATTTTGGCACACGGAGGCCCCTCGCAAAGTCTCGGCCCACTCCGAGTCCGGCGGACGAACTTCGCGTGCCCCACCCCCAAAGGCTATCGCCCACCCATTTTTTGGCCATTTTTCCGCAGGGGGGCTTTGGCGCCCCGGCCTTCGGGTGCTTATTTTTGGGCGCGGCTGTGCCCGTGCCCAATTATTATCACACGGAGGACCCTCGTAAAGTCTCGCCCATTCCGAGCCGGCGGATGAACTTCGCCTACCCCACCACCCAAGGCTATAGCCCACCCATTTTTTGGGCATTTTTCCGCAGGGGGGCCTTGGCGCCCCGAGATTTGGAAGCTTATTTTTGGGCTCGGCTGTGCCTGCGGACTATTTTTGGCACACGGAGGATCCTCGCAAAGTCTCGCCCCATTCCGAATCCGGCGGACGAACTTCGTCAGCCCCACCCCCCAAAGCTATAGCCCACCCATTTTTTGGGCATTTTTTCGCAGTGGGTTTTGGCGCCCCGACCTTCGGATGCTTATTTTTTGACGCGGCTGTGTCCGTGGCCTATTTTCGACAAACGGATGACCCTCGCAAGGTCTCGCCCCATTCCGAGTCCGGCGGACGAACTTTTCAAGCCCCACCCCCCAAGGCTATGGCCCACCCGTGTTTTGGGCATTTTTCACCAGGGGCGCTTTGGCGCCCCGACCTTCTGGTGCTTATTTTTGGGCGCGGCTGTGCCCGCGGCCTATTTTTGGTACACGGAGCCTCCTCGCAAAGGCTCGCCCCATTCCGAGTCCGGCGGACGAACTTCGCCAGTCCCACCCCCCAAGGCTATAGCCCACCCGTTTTTCAGGCATTTTTCCGCAGGGGGGCTTTGGCGCCCCGACCTTCAGGCGCTTATATTTGGACGCGGCTGTGCGCGCGGCCTATTTTTGGAACACGGAGGCCCCTCGTAAAGTCACGCCGCATTCCGAATCCGGCGGACGAACTTCGTCAGCCCCACCCCCCAAAGCTATAGCCCACCCATTTTTTGGGCATTTTTCCGCAGGGGGGCTTTGGCGCCCCGGCCTTCGGGAGCTCCTTTTTGGGGGTGGCTGTGTCCGCGGCCTATTTTTGGCACACGGAGGATCCTCACAAAGTCGCGTCCCATTCCGAGCCCGGCGGACGAACTTCGCCAGCCCCACCCCCCAAGGCTATGGCCCACCCGTTTTTTGGGAATTTTTCCGCAGGGGGGCTTTGGCGCCCCGGCCTTCGGGAGCTCCTTTTTGGGGGTGGCTGTGTCCGCGGCCTATTTTTGGCACACGGAGGATCCTCACAAAGTCGCGTCCCATTCCGAGTCCGGCGGACGAACTTCGCCAGCCCCACCCCCCAAGGCTATAGCCCACCCATTTTTTGGGCATTTTTCACCAGGGGCGTTGTGGCGCCACGACCTTCAGGCGCTTATTTTTGGGCGCGGATGTGCCCACGGCCTATTTTTAGCACACAGACCCCGTCGCAAAGTCTCGCCCCATTCCGAGTCCGGCGGACGAACTTCGCAAGCCCCACCCCCCAAAGCTGTAGCCCACCCATTTTTTGGGCATTTTTCCGCAGGGGGGCTTTGGCACCCCGACCTTCGGGCGCTTATTTTTGGGCGCGGCTGTGCCCATGGACTATTTTTGGCACACGGAGACCCCTCGCAAAGTCTCGCCCCATTCCGAGTCTGGCGGACGAACTTCGCGTGCCCCACCCCCCAAGGCTATAGCCCACCCGTTTTTTGGGCATTTTTCCGCAGGGGGCTTTGGTGCCCCGACCTTCGGGTGCTTATTTTTGGGCGCGGCTGTGTCCGTGGCCTATTTTTGGCACACGGAGGCCCCTCAAAAAGTCTCGCCCCACTCCCAGTCCGGAGGACGAACCTCGCCAGCCCACCCCCCAAGGTTATACCCCACCCGTTTTTTGGGCATTTTTCCGCAGGGGGCTTTGGCGCCCCGACCTTCGGGCGCTTGTTTTTGGACGCGGCTGTGCCTGCGACCTATTTTTGGCAGACGGAGGCCCTTCGCAAAGTCTCGCCCTATTCCGAGTCCGGCGGACGAACTTCGCCAGCCCCACCCCCCAAGGCTATAGCCCACCCGTTTTTTTGGCATTTTTCCGCAGGGGGGCTTTGGCGCCCCGTCCTTCGGGTGCTTATTTTTGGGTGCGGCTGTGCTTGCAGCCTGCCGCGGCCTATTTTTGGCACACAGAGGCCCCTCGCAAAGTCTCGCCCCATTCCGAGTACGGCGGACAAACTTCGCCCCCCACCCCCCAAGGCTATAGCCCACCCGTTTTTTTTGCATTTTTCCACAGGCGGGCTTTGACGCCCCAACCTTCAGGCGCTTATATTTGGGCGTGGCTGTGCCCGTGGCCTATTTTTCGTACACGGAGGCCCGTTGCAAAGTCTCACCCCATTCTGAGTCCGGCAGGCGAACTTCGCCAACCCCTCACTCCAAGGCTATAGCCCACCCGTTTTTTGGGCATTTTTTCGCAGGGCCGCTTTGTCGCCCCGACCTTTGGGCGCTTATTTTTGGATGCGGTTGTGCCCGCAGCCTATTTTTCGGACGCGGAGGCCCCTCACAAAGTCTCGCCCTATTCCCAGTCCGGCAGACGAACTTCACCAGCCCCACCCCCCAAGGCTATAGTCCATCCGTTTTTTGGGCATTTTTCCGCAGGGGGGCTTTGACGCCCCTACCTTCGGGTGCTTATTTACGGTCGCGGCTGTGCCCGCATCCTATTTTTGGCACACGGAGGCCCCTCGCAAAGTCTCGCCCCATTCCGAGTCTGGCGGACGAACTTCGACAGCCCCACCCGCCAAGGCTATAGCCCACCCATTTTTTGGGCATTTTTCCGCGGGGGGCTTTGGCGCCCTGACCTTTGGGCGCTTATATTTGAGCGCGGCTGTGCCCACGGCCTATGTTTGGCACACGGAGTTGCCTCGCAAAGTCTCGCCCCATTCCAAGTCCGGCGGACGAAGTTTCCCAGCCCCACCCCTCAAGGCTGTAGCCCACCTATTTTTTGGGCATTTTTCTGCAGTGGAGCTTTGGGCCCCGACCTTCGGGCGCTTATTCTTGGGGGCGGCTGTACTTGTGGCCTATTTTCGGCACACGGAGGCCCCTCGTAAAGTCTAACCCTATTTCGAGTCCGGCGGACGAACTTCGCCAGCCCCACCCCCCAAGGCTATAGCCCACCCGTTTTTTGGGCATTTTTCCGCAGGGGGGCTTTGGCGCCCGACCTTCGGGTCGCTAATTTTTGGGTGCGGCTGTGCCCGCACCTTATTTTTGGCATAGAGAGGCCCCTCGCAAAGTCTCGCTACATTCTGAGTCTAGCGGACGAACTTCGCCGGCCCCACCCCCCAAGGCTATAGTCGGCATTTTTCCGCAGGGGGGCTTTGGCGCCCCGACCTTCGGGTGCTTATTTTTGGGTGCGGCTGTGTCTGCATCCTATTTTTGGCACACGGAGGACCCTCACAAAGTCTTGGCCTATTCCGAGTTCAGCGTACGAACTTCACCAGCCCCACCCCCCAAGGCTATAGCCCACCCGTTTTTTGGGCATTTTTCCGCAGGGGGGCTTTGGCGCCCCGACCTTCGGGTGCTTATTTTTGGGCGCGGCTGTGCCCGCGGCCTATTTTTGGCACACGGAGGCCCCTCGTAAAGTCTCGCCCCATTCCGAGTCCGGCGGAAGAACTTCGCCAGCCCCACCCTCCAAATCTATAGCCCACCCAATTTTTGGGCATTTTTCCGCAGGGGGGCTTCGGCACCCCGACCTTCGGGCGCTTGTTTTTGGGCCCGGCTGTGCCCGGGCATATTTTTGGTACACGGAGGCCCCTCGTAAAGTCTCACCCCATTCCAAGTCCAGCGGACGAACTTCGCCAGCCCCACCCCTCAAGGCTATAGCCCACCCGTTTTTTGGGCATTTTTCCGCGGTGGGGCTTTAGTACGCCGACCTTTGGGCACTTATTTTTTAGTGCGGTTGTGCCTGCGGCCAATTTTTGGCACACGGAGACCCCTCGCAAAGTCTCCCCCATTCCGAATCCGGCGGACGAACTCGCCAGCCCCCTCCCCCCAAGGCTATAGCCCACCCATTTTTTGGGCATTTTTCCGCAGGAGGGCTTTGGCGCCCCGACTTTCGGGTGCTTATTTTTTGGCGCGGCTGTGCCCGCGGCTTAGTTTTGGCACACGGAGGCCCCTCGCAAAGGCCCGTCCCATTCCAAGTCCGGCGGACGAACTTCGCCAGCCCCACCCCCCATTGCTATAGCCCGGCCGTTTTTTGGGCATTTTCCGCTGGGGGGCTTGTGCGCCCCGACAGTCGGGCGCTTATTTTTGGGCGCGGCTGTGCCCACAGCCTATTTTTGGTACACGGAGGCCCCTCACAAAGTTTAGGCCCATTCCGAGTCCCGTGGACGAACTTCGCCAGCCCCACCCCCCAAGGCTATTGCCCACCTGTTTTTTGGGCATTTTTTCGTAGGGGGGCTTTGGCGCCCCGACCGTTAGGCGCTTATTTTTTGGCGCGGTTGTGCCTGCGGCTAATTTTTGGCACACGGAGACCCCTCGTAAAGTCGCGCCCCATTCTGAATCTGGCGGATGAACTTCGCCAGCCCCACCCCCCAAGGCTATAGCCCACCCGTTTTTTGGGCATTTTTCCGCGGTGGGGCTTTGGCGGCCCGACCTTTGGGCACTTATCTTTGGACGCGGCTGTGCCCGCGGCCTATTTTTTGCTGTCGGAGGCCCCTCGCAAAGTCTCGCCCCATTCCGGGTGCGGCAGACGAACTTCGCCAGCCCCACCCCCCAAGGCTATAGCCCACCCATTTTTTGGGCATTTTTCCGCTGGGGGGCTTTGGCGCCCCGACCTTCAGGAGCTTATTTTTGGGCGCGGCTGTGGCCGCGGCCTATTTTTGGTACCCGAAGGCCCCTCGCAAAGTCTCGTCCCATTCCGAGCCCGGCGGACGAACTTCGCCAGCCCCACCCCCCAAGGCTATAGCCACCCGTTTTTTAGGCATTTTTCCGCAGGGGGGTTTGGCGCCCTGACCTTCGGGCACTTATTTTTTGGCGCGGCTGTGCCCGCGGCCCCATGTGTGCACACGGAGGCCCCTTGAAAAGTCTCACCCCATTCCGAGTCCGGCGGACGAACTTCGCCAGCCCCACACCCCAAGGCTATAGCCCCCCCGTTTTTTGGGCATTTTTCCGCACAAGGGCTTTTGCGCCCCGACCGTCGGGCACTTATTTTTGGGCGCGGCTGTGCCCGCGGCCTATTTTTAGCACACGGAGTCCCCTCGCAAAGTCTCGTTCCATTCCGAGTCCGGCGGACGAACATCGGCAGCCCCACCCCCCAGGGCTATAGCCCACCCGTTGTTTGGTCATTTTTCCGCACGGGGACTTTGGTGCCCCGACCGTCGGGCACTTATTTTTGGGCGCGGCTGTGCCCGTGGCCTATTGTGTGCACACGGAGGCCCCTCGAAAAGTCTCGCCCCATTCCGAGTCCGGCGGACGAACTTCGCTAGCCCCACCCGCCAAGGCTACAGCCCACCCGTTTTTTGGGCATTTTTCCTCACGGGGCTTTGGCGCCCTCACCTTCGGGCGCTTATTTTTGGGCACGGCTGTACCCGCGGCATAGTTTTGGCACCCGGAGGCCCCTCGCAAAGTCTCGCCCCATTCCGAATCTGGCGGACGAACTTCGCCAGCCCCACCCGCCAAGGTAATAGCCCACCCGGTTTTTGGGCATTTTTCCGCTGGGGGGCTTTGGTGCCCCAACCTTCGGGCGCATATTTTTGGGTGCTGCTGTGCCCGTGACTTATTTTTGGCCCACGGAGGTCCCTCACAAATTCTTGCCCCATTCCGAGTCCGGCGGACGAACATCGCCAGCCTCACCCCCCATGGCTATAGCCCACCTGTTGTTTGGGCATTTTTCCGTGGGGGGACTTTGGCGCCCCGACCGTCGGGCGCTTATTTTTGGATGCAGCTGTGCCCGCGGCCTATTTTTAGCGCACAGAGGCCACTCGCAAAGTCTCGGCCCATTCCGAGTCCGGCGGACAAACTTCGCCAGGCCCACCCACCAAGGCTATAGCCACCCGTTTATTGGGTATTTTTCCACAAGGGGCTTTGGCGTACCAACCTTCGGGTGCTTATTTTTACGCGAGGCTCTGCCTGCGGCCTATTTTTGGCACACGAAGGCCTCTCGTAAAGTCTCGCCCCATTCTGAGTCCGGCGGCGAACTTCGCCAGCCCCACACCCCAAGGCTATAGCCCACCCGTTTTTTGGGCATTTTTCCGCAGGGGGGATTTGGCGCCCCGACCTTCGGGCGCTTATTTTTTGGCGCGGCTGTGCCTACTCCCTATTTTTGTCACACGGAGGCCCCTCGCAAAGTCTCGGCCCATTCCGAGTCCGGCGGACGAACTTCGCCTGCCCCACCCCCCAAGGCTATAGCCCACCTGTTTTTTGGGCATTTTTCCGCAGGGGGGCTTTGCCGCCCCGCCCTTCGGGCACTTATTTTTGGCAGCGGCTGTGCCCGCCGCCTATTTTTGGCACACGGAGGCCCCTCACAATTTCTTACCCCATTCTGAGTCTGGCGGTCGAACTTCGCCAGCCCTACCCCCCACGGCTATATCCAACCCAATTTTTGAGCATTTTTCCGCAGGGGGGCTTTAACGCCCCAACCATTGGGCGCTTATTTTTGGGCGCGGCTGTGCCCGCGGCCTATTTTTGGCACACGGAGGGCCCTCGCAAAGTCTCACCCCAATCCGAGTCTGGCGGACGAACTTCTCCAGCCCCACCCCCCAAGGCTATAGCCCACCCGTTTTTTGGGCGTTTTTCCGCTAGGGGGCTTTAGCGGCCCGACCTTCGGGCGCTTATTTTTGGGCGCGGCTGTGCCCGCAGCCTATTTTTGGCACACGGCGACCCTCACAAAGTCTTGCCCTATTCCTAGTCCGGCGAACGAACTTCGCCAGCCCCACCCCCCAAGGCTTTAGCCCACCCGGTTTTTGGGCATTTTTCTGCAGGGGGGATTTGGCGTCCAGACCTTCGGGTGCTTATTTTTGGGTACGGCTGTGACCGCGGTCTATTTTTGGCACACGGAGGCCCCTTGCAAAGTCTAGCCCCATTCCGAGTCCGGCGGATGAACTTCGCAAGCCCCACCCCGCAAGGCTATAGCCCACCCGTTTTTTGGACATTTTTCCGCGGGGGGGCTTTGACGCCCCGACATTCGGGCACTTATTTTTAGGCGCGGCTGAACCTGCGGCCTATTTTTGGCACAATGAGGCCCCTCCCAAAGTGTTGCCCCATTCCGAGCCCAGCGGACGAACTTCGCCAGCCCCACCCCCCAAGNGCCCCTCGCAAAGACTCGCCCCATTCCGAGTCCGGCGGACGAACTTTGCCAGCCCCACCCCCCAAGGCTATAGCCCACCCGTTTTTTGGGCATTTTTCAGCAGGAGGGATTTGGCGCCCCGAGCTTCGGGGGCTTATTTTTGGGCGCGGGGTTGCCCACTGCCTATTTTTGGCACACGGAGGCTCCTCGTAAATCTCGGCCCATTCCGAGTCCAGCGGACGAACTTCGCCAGCCCCACCCCCCAAGACTATAGCCCACCCGTTTTTTGGGCATTTTTCCGCAGGGGGCTTTGCCGCCCTGACCTTTGGGGGCTTATTTTTGGGTGCGGCTGTGCCCGTAGCCTATTTTGGCACACGGAGGCCCCTCGCAATTTCATGCACCATTTTGAGTCCGGCGGTTGAACTTCGCTAGCCCCACCCCCCACGGCTATAGCCAACCCATTTTTTGAGCACTTTTCCGCAGGGGGGCTTTAACGCCCCGAGCATCGGGCGCTTATTTTTGGACGCGGCTGTGCCCGCTGCCTATTTTTGGCACCCGGAGGGCCCTTTCATAGTTTCACCCCAATCCGAGTCTGGCGGACGAACTTCACCAGCCCCACCCCCCAAGGCTATAGCCCACCCTTTTTTGGGCATTTTTCCGCAGGGGGGCTTTGGCGCCCCGACCTTCGGGCACTTATTTTTGGATGCGGCTGTGCCCGCAGGCTATTTTTTGGCACACGGTGACCCTCACAAAGTCTTGCCCCATTCCGAGTCCGGCGGACGAACATCGCTAGCCCCACCGCCCAAGGCTATAGCCCACACTTTTTTTGGGCATTCTTCCGTGGCGGAGCTTTGGCGCCCCGACCTTCGGGCGCTTATTTTTGGGCACTGCTGCACCCGCGGCCTATTTTTGGCACACGGAGGCCCCTCACAAAGACTCGCCCCATTCCGAGTCCGGCGGACGAACATCGCTAGCCCCACCGCCCAAGGCTATAGCCCACCCATTTTTTCGTCATTTTTTCGCAGGGGGGCTTTGGTGCCCCGACTTTCGGGCGCTTATTTTTGGGCGCGGCTGTGCCGGTGGCCTACTTTTGGCACACGGCGACCCTCACAACGTCTTGCCCCATTCCGAGTCCGGCGGACGAACATCGCCAGCCCCACCCCCCAAGGCTATAGCCCACACTTGTTTTGGGCATTTTTCCGCAGGGGGGCTTTGGCGCCCCGACCTTCGGGTGCTTATTTTTGGACGCGGCTGTGCCCGTGGCCTATTTTTGCCAAACGGAGGCCCCTCGCAATGTCTCGCCTCATTCCAAGTCCGGCGGATGAACTTCGCCAGCCCCACCCCCTAAGGTTATAGCCCACAAATTTTTTGGGCATTTTTCCGCAGGGGTGCTTTGGCGTCCCAACCTTCGGGCGCAAATTTTTGGACGCGGCTGTGCCTGTGGCCTATTTTTGTAACACGGAGACCCCTCGCAAAGTCTCGCCGCATTCCGAGTCCAGCGGACGAACTTCGCCAGCCCCACCCCCCAAGGCTATAGCCCACCCGTTTTTTTGGCATTTTTCTGCAGGGGGGCTTTGGCGTTCCAACCTTCGAGTGCTTATTTTTGGGCGCGGCTGGGCCCGCGGCCTATTTTTGGCACACCGAGGTCCCTCGCAAAGTCTCGCCCCATTCCGAGTCCGGCGGACGAACTTCGCCAGCCCCACCCCACAAGGTTATAGCCCACCCGTTTTTTGGGCATTTTTCCACCAGGGGCCTTTGGCATCCCGACCTTTGGTCGCTTATTTTTAGGTACCGCTGTGTCTGCGGCCTATTTTTGGCACACAGAGACCCTTCGCGAAGTCTCGCCCCATTCCGAGTCGGGCGGAAGAACTTCTTCAGCCACACCCCCCAAGGCTATAGCCCACCTGTTTTTTGGGCAATTTTCCGCAGGGGGGCTTCGTTACCCCAACCTTCGGATGCTTATTTTTGGGCGTGCCTGTGCCCGCGGCCTAGTTTTGGCACATGGAGGCCCCTCGCAAAGTCTCGCCCCATTCCGAGTCCGGCGGACGAACTTTGCCAGCCCCACCCCCCAAGGCTATAGCCCACCCGTTTTTTGGGCATTTTTCCGCGGGGGGGCTTTAGCGTACCAAGCTTCGGGCACTTGGTTTTGGGCACGGCTGTGTCCGCGGCCTATTTTTGGCACACCGAGGCCCCTCGCAAAGTCTCGTCCCATTCCGAGTTCAGCAGACGAACTTCGCCAGGCCCACCCCCCAAGGCTATAACCCACCCGTTTTTTGGGCATTTGTCCGTAGGGGGGCTTTGGCGCCCTAACATTCGGGCGCTTATTTTTGGGCGCGGCTGTGTCCGCGGACTAGTTTTGGCACACGGTGGCCCCTCGCAAAGTCTCACCCCATTCCGAGTCCGGCGGACAAACTTCGCCAGGCCCACCTCCCAATGCTATAGCCCACCTGTTTTTTGGGCATTTTTTCGTAGGGGGGCTTTGGCGCCCTAACATTCGGGCTCTTATTTTTGTGCGCGGCTGCGCCCACGGACTATTTTTGGCACAAGGTTGCCCCTCGCAAAGTCTCACCCCATTCCGAGTCCGGCGGACAAACTTCGCCAGGCCCACCTCCCAAGGCTATAGCCCACCCGTTTTTTGGGTATTTTTTCGCGGGGGGCCTTTGGCGCCCTAACATTCGGGCACTTATTTTTGGGTGCGGCTGTGCCCGCGAACTATTTTTGGCACACGGTGGCCCATCACAAAGTCTCACCCCATTCCGATTCCGGCGGACAAACTTCGCCAGGCCCACCTCCCAAGGCTATAGCCCACCCGTTTTTTGGGCATTTTTTCACGGGGCGGCTTTGGCGCCCCGACCTTCGGGCACTTATATTTGGGCACGGCTGTGTCCGTAGCCTATTTTTGGCACACGGGGGCCCCTCGTAAAGTCTCGGCCCATTCTGAGTCCGGCGGACGAACTTTGCCAGCCCCACCCCCCAAGGCTATAGCCCACCCGTTTTTTGGGCATTTTTCCGCCGTGGGGCTTTGGCGCCCCAACCTTCGGGCGCTTATTTTTGGGTGCGGCTGTGGCCGTGGCCTATTTTTGGCACAGGAGGCCCCTCGTAAAGTCTCGCCCCATTCTGAGTCCGGCGGACGAACTTCGCCAGCCCCATCCCCCAAGGCTATAGCGCACCCGTTTTTTGGGCATTTTTCCGCGGGGGGGCTTTGGCGCCCCGACTTTCGGGCGCTTATTTTTGGGCGCGGCTTTGCCTGTGGCCTATTTTTGGGTCACGGAGGCCCCTCGTAAAGTCTTGCCCCATTCCGAGTCCGGCGGACGAACTTCGCCAGCCCCACTCCCCAAGGCTATAGCCCACCCGTTTTTTGGGTATTTTTCCGCAGGGGGGCTTTGGCGCCCTGCCATTCGGGAGCTTATTTTTGGGCGCCGCTGTGTCCGTGGACTATTTTTGGCACACGGTGGCCCCTCGCAAAGTCTCGTCCTATTCCGAGTCCGCCTGACAAACTTCGCCAGCCCCACCCCCCAAGGCTATAGCCCACCCGTTTTTTGGGATTTTTCCGCGGGGGCGCTTTGGCGCCTTGGCGCCCCGACCTTTGGTCACTTATGTTTGGAACACGGAAGCCCCTCGCAAAGTCTCGCCCCATTCCAAGTCCGGCGAGCGAACTTCGCCACCCGCACCCCTCAAGGATATAGCCCACCCGTTTTTTGGGCATTTTTCCGCAGGGGGACTTTGGCGCCCCGACTTTCGGGCGCTTATTTTTAGGTGCAGCTGTGCCCGCGGCCTATTTTTGGCCCACGGAGGCCCTTCGCAAAGTCTCACCCCATTCCGAGTCCGGCGGACGA
>MKYO02022677.1:117461-137667 GCA_002013955.2 Citrus medica | reverse complement strand
GGCCTATTTTTGGCACATGGAGGGCCCTCAAAAAGTCTCGCCCAACTCCGAGTCCGGCGGGCGAACTTCGCCAGCCCCACCCCCCAAGGCTATAGCCCACCCGTTTTCAGGGCATTTTTCCGCAGGGGGGCTTCGGCACCCCAACCTTAGGGCGCTTATTTTTGGGCGCGGCTGTGCCCGCGGCCTATTTTTGGCACACGGGGACCCCTCGGAAAGGTTCGCCCCATTCCGGATCCTGAGGACGAACTTCGCCAGCCCCGCCCCCCGAGCTATATAGCCTGCTCTTATTTTTGGGCGCGGCTGTGTCCGCGGCCTATTTTTGGCACACGGAGGCCCCTCACAAAGTCTTACCCCATTCCGAGTCCGGCGGACGAACTTCTCCAGCCCCACCCCCCAAGGTTATAGCCCACCCATTTTTTGAGCATTTTTCCGCAGGGGGCTGTAACGCCCCGACCTTCGGGCACTTATTTTTGGATGTGGCTGTGTCCGCGGCTTATTTTTGTCACACGGAGGCCCCACGCAAAGTCTTACCCCAATCCGAGTCCGGCGGACGAACTTCGCCCTCCCCACCCCCCAAGTCTATAGCCCACCCTTTTTTTGGGCATTTTTCCGCGGGGGGGTTTGGCGCCTGCGGCCTATTTTTGAGCACATGGAGGCCCCTTCCAAAGTGTCGCCCCATTCCGAGTCCAGCGGATGAACTTCGCCCGCCCCAACCCCCAAGGCTCTAGCCCACCCGTTTTTAGGGCATTTTTCCGCAGGGGGGTTTTGGCGCCCAGACCTTCGGGCGCTTATTTTTGGGCGCGGCTGTACCCGCGGTCTATTTTTGGCACATGGAGGCCCCTCGGAAAGTCTCACCCGATTCTGAGTCCGGCGGATGAACTTCGCCAGCCAGACACCCAAAGGCTATAGCCCACCCGTTTTTTGGGCATTTTTCCGCAGGGGGGCTTCGGCGCCTCGATGTTCGGGCGCTTATTTTTGGGCGCGGCTGTGCCCGCGGCCTATATTTGGCACACGGAGGCCCCTCGCAAAGTTTTACCCCATTCCGAGTCCGGCGGACGAACTTCGCCAGCCCCACCCCCCAAGGTTATTGCCCACCCATTTTTTGAGCATTTTTCCGCAGGGGGGCTTTAACACCCCGACCTTCGGGTGCTTTTTTTTAGATGCGACTGAGCCCGCGGCCGATTTTTGGCACACGGAGGCCCCGTACAAAGTCTTACCACAATCCGAGTCCGGCGGACGAATTTCGCCCTCCCCACCCCCCAAGTCTATAGCCCACCCTTTTTTTGGGCATTTTTCCGCGGGGGAGCTTGGCGCCCCTACCTTCGGGCCCTTATTTTTGGGCGACACTGTGCCCGCGGCCTATTTTTGGCACACGGAGGCCCCTCCCAAAGTCTTGCCCCATTCCGAGTTCGGCGGACGAACTTCGCCAGCCCCAACCCCAAGGCTATAGCCCACCCTTTATTTGGGCATTTTTCCGCAGGGGGGCTTTAACGCTCCGACCTTCGGGCGCTTATTTTTGGGCGCGGCTGTGCCCGCGGCCTATTTTTGGCACACGGAGGCCCCTCACAAAGTCTCTTTTTTGGGCGCGGCTGTGCCCGCGGCCTATATTTGGCACACGGAGGCCCCTCGCAAAGTCTTACCCCATTCTGAGTCCGGGGGACGAACTTCGCCAGCCCCACCCCCCAAGGTTATTGCCCACCCATTTTTTGAGCATTTTTCCGCAGGGGGGCTTTAACGCCCCGACCTTCGGGTGCTTATTTTTGGATGCGACTGAGCCCGTAGCCGATTTTTGGCACACGGAGGCCCCGCACAAAGTCTTACCCCAATCCGAGTCCGGCGGACGAACTTTGCCCTCCCCACCCCCCAAGTCTATAGCCCACCCTTTTTTTGGGCATTTTTCCGCGGGGGTGCTTGGCGCCCGCGGCCTATTTTTGAGCACACGGAGGCCCCTTCCAAAGTGTCGCCCCATTCCAAGTCCAGCGGATGAACTTCGCCCGCCCCACCCCCCAAGGCTATAGCCCACCCGTTTTTTGGGCATTTTTCCGCGGGGGGGCTTGGCGCCCGCGGCCTATTTTTGAGCACACGGAGGCCCCTTCCAAAGTGTCGCCCCATTCCAAGTCCAGCGGATGAACTTCGCCCGCCCCACCCCCCAAGGCTATAGCCCACCCGTTTTTTGGGCATTTTTCCGCGGGGGGGCTTGGCGCCCGCGGCCTATTTTTGAGCACACGGAGGCCCCTTCCAAAGTGTCGCCCCATTCCAAGTCCAGCGGATGAACTTCGCCCGCCCCACCCCCCAAGGCTATAGCCCACCCGTTTTTTGGGCATTTTTCCGCAGGGAGGCTTTGGCGCCCCAACCATCCGGCACTTATTTTTGGGCGCGGCTTTGCCCGCGGCCTATTTTTGGTACACGGAGGCCCCTCCCAAAGTCTCTCCCCATACCGAGTCCGGCGGACGAACTTCGCCAGCCCCACCCCCCAAGGCTATAGCCCACCCGTTTTTTGGGCATTTTTCCGTAGGGGGGATTTGGCGTCCCGACCTTCGGGCACTTATTTTTGGGCGCGGCTGTGACCGCGGCCTATTTTTGCCACATAGAGACCCGTCGCAAAGTCTCGCCCCATTCCGAGTCCGGCGGACGAACTTCGCCAGCCCCACCCCCCAAGGCTATAGCCCACCCGTTTTTTGGGCATTTTTCAGCATGGGGCTTTGGTGCCCCGACCTTCGGGCACTTATTTTTGGGCGCGGCTGTCCCCGTGGCTTCTGTTTGGCACACGGAGGTCCCTCGCAAAGTCTCTCCCCATACCGAGTCCGGCGGACGAACTTCGCCAGCCCCATCCCCCAACGCTATAGCCCACCCATTTTTTGGGCATTTTTCTGCAGGGGGGATTTGGCGCCCCAACCTTTGGGCGCTTATTTTTGGGTACGGCTGTGACCGCGGCCTATGATTGGCACACGGAGGTCCCTCGCAAAGTTTCACCCCATTCCGAGTCCGGCGGACGAAATTCGCCAGCCCCACCCCCCAATGCTATAGCCCACCCGCTGTTTTGGCATTTTTCCGCAGGGGGGTTATGACACCCCGACCTTCGGGCACTTATTTTTGGGCGCTGTTCTACCCGCGGCCTATTTTTGGCACATGGAGGCCCCACGCAAAGTCTCGTCCCATTCCGAGTCTGCGCGGATGAACTTCGCCAGCCCGATCCCCCAAGGCTACAGCCCACCCATTTTTTGGGCATTTTTCCGCAGGGGGGCTTTGGCGCCCCGACCTTCGGGCTCTTATTTTTTGGCACGGTAGTGCCCGCAGCCTAATTTTGGCACACGAAGGCCCCTCGCAAAGTCTCGCCCCATTCCGAGTCCGGCGGACGAACTTCGCCAGCCCCACCCCCCAAGGCTATAGCCCACACGTTTTTTGGGCTTTTTTCCGCAGGGGGGCTTTGGCGACCCGACCTTCGGGCGGTTATTTTTGCGGACTGTTCTGTCCGCGGCCTATTTTTGGTACACGGAGGCCCCTCGCAAAGTCTCGTCCCATTCCGAGTCTGCGCGGACGAACTTCGCCAGCCCCACCCCCCAAGGCTATAGCCCACCCATTTTTTCGGCATTTTTCCACAGGGGGGCTTTGGCGCCCCGACCTTCGGGATCTTATTTTTGGGTACGGTTGTGCCCGCAGCCTAATTTTGGCACATGGAATCCCCTCGCAAAGTCTCGCCCCATTCCAAGTCCGGCGGATGAACTTCGCCAGCCCCACCCCCCAAGGCTATAGCCCACCCGTTTATTGGACATTTTTCCGCCGTGGGGCTTTGGTGCCCCGACCTTTGGGTGCTTATTTTTTGGCGCGGCTGTGGCCGCGGCCTATTTTTGGCACACGGAGGACCCTCGCAAAGTCTCACCCCATTCCGAGTCCGGCGGACGAACTTCGCCGGCCCCACCCCCCAACGCTATAGCCCACCCGTTTTTTGGGCATTTTTTCCCAGGGGGGCTTTGGCGCCTCGACCTTCGGAAGCTTATTTTATAGCACGGCTGTGCCCACAGACTATTTTTGGCTCACGGAGGCCCCTCGCAAAGTCTCGCCCAGATGTGTATAAGAGACAGGGGCGAGACTTTGCGAGGGTCCTCCGTGTGCAAAAAATAGGCCGCAGGCACAGCCGTACCTAAAAATAAGTTGCTGAAGGTCGGGGCGCCAAAGCCCCTCTGCTGAAAAATGCCAAGAAAACGGGTGGGCTATAGCCTTGGGGAGATGTGTATAAGAGACAGGGGCGAGACTTTGCGAGGGTCCTCCGTGTGCAAAAAATAGGCCGCAGGCACAGCCGTACCTAAAAATAAGTTGCTGAAGGTCGGGGCGCCAAAGCCCCTCTGCTGAAAAATGCCAAGAAAACGGGTGGGCTATAGCCTTGGGGAGATGTGTATAAGAGACAGGGGCGAGACTTTGCGAGGGTCCTCCGTGTGCAAAAAATAGGCCGCAGGCACAGCCGTACCTAAAAATAAGTTGCTGAAGGTCGGGGCGCCAAAGCCCCTCTGCTGAAAAATGCCAAGAAAACGGGTGGGCTATAGCCTTGGGGAGATGTGTATAAGAGACAGGGCTTTGGCGCCCCGACCTTCAGCAACTTATTTTTAGGTACGGCTGTGCCTGCGGCCTATTTTTTGCACACGGAGGACCCTCGCAAAGTCTCGCCCCATTCCGAGTCCGGTGGACGAACTTCGCCAGCCCCACCCCCCGAGACTATAGGCCTGTCTCTTATACACATCTCTTCGGCGCCCCGACCTTTGGGCGCTTATTTTTGGGCGCGGCTGTGTCCGCCGCCTATTTTTGGCACACGGAGGCCCCTCGCAAAATCTCGCCCCATTATGAGTCCGGCGGGCGAACTTCGCCAGCCCCACCCCCCAAGGCTATAGCCCACCCATTTTCTGGCCTTTTTCCGCAGGGGGGCTTTGGCGCCCAGACGTTCAGGTGCTTATTTTTGGCCGCGCTGTGTGCGCGGAATAGTTTTGGCACACGGCGGCCCCTCGCAAAGTCTCGCCCCATTCCGAGTCCGGCTGACGAACTTCGCCATCCCCACCCCCCAAGGCTATAGCCCACCCATTTTCTGGCCTTTTTCCGCAGGGGGGCTTTGGCGCCCCGACCTTTGTGCGCTTATTTTTTGCTGCGGCTGTGCCCGCGGCATATTTATGGCACATTGAGGCCCCTTACAAAGTCTCGCCCCATTCTGAGTCCGGCGGACGAACTTCACCAGACCCACCCCCCAAGGGTATAGCCCACCCATTTTTTGTGCATTTTTCCGCTGGGGGGCTTTGGCGCCTCAACCGTCGGGCGCTTATTTTTGGGAGCGGCTGTGCCCGTGGGCTATTTTTGGCGCACGGAGGCCCCTCGCAAAGTTTCGCCCTATTCCAAATCTGGCGGACGAACATCGTCAGCCCCACCCCCTCCTCCAAAGCTATAGCCCACCCGTTTTTTGGGCATTTTTCTGCAGTGGGACTATGGCGCCCCAACCTTCGGAAGCTAATTTTTGGGCGCGGCTGTGCCTGCAGTCTATTTTTGGCACACGGAGCCCCTCACAAGGCTATAGCCCACCCATTTTTTGGGCATTTTTCCGCAGGGGGGCTTTGGCGCCCGGACCTTCGGTGGCTTATTTTTGTACGCGGCTGTGCCCGCGGACTATTTTTGGCAAACGGAGGCCCGTCGCAAAGTCTCGCCCCATTCCGAGTCCGGCGGACGAACTTCGCCAGCGGCACCCACCAAGGCTATTGCCCACCCGTTTTTTTGGCATTTTTCCCCATGGGCGCTTAGGCGCCCCAACCTTCGGGGGCTTATTTTTGGGAGCGCCTGTGCCCGTGGCCTATTTTTGGCACATGGAGGCCCCTCGCAAAGTCTCCCCCCATCCCGGGTCTGGCGGACGAACTTCGCCAGCCGCACCCACCAAGGCTATTGCCCACCCGTTTTTTGGGCATTTTTCCGCAGGTTGGCTTTGGCGCCCCGACCTTCGGACACTTATTTTTGCACACGGCTGTGCCCGCGGCCTATTTTTGGCACACGGAGGACCCTTGCAAAGTCTCACCCCATTCCGAGTCCGGCGGACGAACTTCGCCTGCCCCACCCACCAAGGCTATTGCCCACCCGTTTTTTGGGCATTTTTCCGGAGGTTGGCTTTGGCGCCCCGACCTTCGGGCACTTATTTTTGTGTGCGGCTCTGCCCGCGGCCTATTTTTGGCACACGGAGGACCCTTACAAAGTCTCGGCCCATTCCGAGTCCTACGGACGAACTTCGCCAGCGCCACCCCCCAAGGATATAGCCCACCCGTTTTTTGGGCATTTTGCCCCAGGGGCGCTTAGGCGCCCCAACCTTCCGGCACTTATTTTTGGGCGCGGCTATGCCTGCGGCCTAGTTTTGGCACACGGAGGCCCCTCGCAAAGTCTCGCCCCATTCGGAGTCCGGCGGACGAACTTCGCCAACGCCACCCCCCAAAGCTATAGCCCACCCATTTTTTGTGCATTTTTCCGCAGGGGGGCTTTGGCGCCCCGACCTTCGGATGCATATTTTTTGGTGCGGCTATGTCTGCGGCCTATTTTTGGCACACGGAGGACCCTCGCAAAGTCTCACCCCATTCCGAGTCCGGCGGACGAACTTCGCCGGCCCCACCCCCCAACACTATAGCCCACCCGTTTTTTGGGCAATTTTTCCTAGGGGGGCTTCGGCGCGTCGACCTTCGGAAGCTTATTTTATAGCGCGGCTGTACCCGCGGACTATTTTTGGCTCACGGAGGCCCCTCACAAAGTCTCGCCCCATTCGGAGTCCGGCGGACGAACTTCGCCAGCCCCACCCCCCAAGGCTATAGCCCACCCATTGTTTGGGCATTTATCCGCATCGGGGCGTTATTTTTGGGGGCGGCTGTGCCCCCGTCCTATTTTTGAACCACGGAGTCCCCTCGTAATGTCACGCCCCATTCCGAGTCCGGCGGACGAACTTCGCCAGCGCCACCCCCCAAGGCTATAGCCCACCCGTTTTTTGGGCATTTTTCCCCTGGGGCGCTTTGGCGCCCCGTGCTTCGGGGGCTTATTTTTGAGCTCGACTGTGCCCGCGGCCTATTTTTGGCACACGGAGGCCCCTCACAAAGTCTCACCCAATTCCGAGCCAGGACGACTAACTTCGCCAGCCCCACCCGCCAAGGCTATAGCCCACCCGTTTTTTGGGCATTTTTCCGCGGAGGGGCTATGGCGCCTCGACCTTCGGGTGCTTATTTTTGGGCGCGGCTGTGCCCATGGCTATTTTTTGGCACACGGAGGCCCCTCGCAAAGTTTCACCCCATTCCGAGCCCGGCCAACTAACTTCGCCAGCCCCACCCGTCAAGGCTATAGCGCACCCATTTTTTGGGCATTTTTCCGCCGGGGGGCTTTGGCGCCTCGACCTTCGGGTGCTTATTTTTGGGCACGGCTGTGCCCACGGCCTATTTTTGGCACACGGAGGCCCCTCGCAAAGTCTCGCCGCATTCCGAGTCCAGCGGACGAACTTCACCAGCCCCACCCCCCAAGGCTATAGCCCACCCGTTTTTTTGGCATTTTTCTGCAGGGGGGCTTTGGCGTTCCAACCTTCGAGTGCTTATTTTTGGGCGCGGCTGGGCCCGCGGCCTATTTTTGGCACACCGAGGTCCCTCGCAAAGTCTCGCCCCATTCCGAGTCCGGCGGACGAACTTCGCCAGCCCCACCCCACAAGGTTATAGCCCACCCGTTTTTTGGGCATTTTTCCACCAGGGGCCTTTGGCATCCCGACCTTTGGTCGCTTATTTTTAGGTGCCGCTGTGTCTGCGGCCTATTTTTGGCACACAGAGACCCTTCGCGAAGTCTCGTCCCATTCCGAGTCCGGCGGAAGAACTTCTTCAGCCACACCCCCTAAGGCTATAGCCCACCTGTTTTTTGGGCAATTTTCCACAGGGGGGCTTCGTTACCCCAACCTTCGGATGCTTATTTTTGGGCGTGCCTGTGCCCGCGGCCTAGTTTTGGCACATGGAGGCCCCTCGCAAAGTCTCGCCCCATTCTGAGTCCGGCGGACGAACTTCACCAGCTCCACCCACCAAGGCTATAGCCCACCCGTTTTGTGGGCATTTTTCCGTAGGGGGCTTTGGTGCCCCGGCCATCGGGCGGTTATGTTTAGGTACGGCTCTGCCCGCGGCCTATTTTTGGCACACAGAGGCCCCTCGTAAAGTCTCGCCCCATTCGGAGTCCGGCGGACGAACTTCACCAGCTCCACCCACCAAGGCGATAGCCCACCCGTTTTGTGGGCATTTTTCCGTAGGGGGCTTTGGTGCCCCGGCCATCGGGCGGTTATGTTTAGGTACGGCTCTGCCCGCGGCCTATTTTTGGCACACAGAGGCCCCTCGTAAAGTCTCGCCCCATTCGGAGTCCGGCGGACGAACTTCACCAGCTCCACCCACCAAGGCGATAGCCCACCCGTTTTGTGGGCATTTTTCCGTAGGGGGCTTTGGTGCCCCGGCCATCGGGCGGTTATGTTTAGGTACGGCTCTGCCCGCGGCCTATTTTTGGCACACAGAGGCCCCTCGTAAAGTCTCGCCCCATTCGGAGTCCGGCGGACGAACTTCACCAGCTCCACCCACCAAGGCGATAGCCCACCCGTTTTGTGGGCATTTTTCCGTAGGGGGCTTTGGTGCCCCGGCCATCGGGCGGTTATGTTTAGGTACGGCTCTGCCCGCGGCCTATTTTTGGCACACAGAGGCCCCTCGTAAAGTCTCGCCCCATTCGGAGTCCGGCGGACGAACTTCACCAGCTCCACCCACCAAGGCGATAGCCCACCCGTTTTGTGGGCATTTTTCCGTAGGGGGCTTTGGTGCCCCGGCCATCGGGCGGTTATGTTTAGGTACGGCTCTGCCCGCGGCCTATTTTTGGCACACAGAGGCCCCTCGTAAAGTCTCGCCCCATTCGGAGTCCGGCGGACGAACTTCACCAGCTCCACCCACCAAGGCGATAGCCCACCCGTTTTGTGGGCATTTTTCCGTAGGGGGCTTTGGTGCCCCGGCCATCGGGCGGTTATGTTTAGGTACGGCTCTGCCCGCGGCCTATTTTTGGCACACAGAGGCCCCTCGTAAAGTCTCGCCCCATTCGGAGTCCGGCGGACGAACTTCACCAGCTCCACCCACCAAGGCGATAGCCCACCCGTTTTGTGGGCATTTTTCCGTAGGGGGCTTTGGTGCCCCGGCCATCGGGCGGTTATGTTTAGGTACGGCTCTGCCCGCGGCCTATTTTTGGCACACAGAGGCCCCTCGTAAAGTCTCGCCCCATTCGGAGTCCGGCGGACGAACTTCACCAGCTCCACCCACCAAGGCGATAGCCCACCCGTTTTGTGGGCATTTTTCCGTAGGGGGCTTTGGTGCCCCGGCCATCGGGCGGTTATGTTTAGGTACGGCTCTGCCCGCGGCCTATTTTTGGCACACAGAGGCCCCTCGTAAAGTCTCGCCCCATTCGGAGTCCGGCGGACGAACTTCACCAGCTCCACCCACCAAGGCGATAGCCCACCCGTTTTGTGGGCATTTTTCCGTAGGGGGCTTTGGTGCCCCGGCCATCGGGCGGTTATGTTTAGGTACGGCTCTGCCCGCGGCCTATTTTTGGCACACAGAGGCCCCTCGTAAAGTCTCGCCCCATTCGGAGTCCGGCGGACGAACTTCACCAGCTCCACCCGCCAAGGCTATAGCCCACCCGTTTTGTGGGCATTTTTCCGTAGGGGGCTTTGGTGCCCCGGCCATCGGGCGGTTATTTTTAGGTACGGCTCTGCCCGTGGCCTATTTTTGGTACATGGAGACCCCTCGCAAAGTCTCACCCCATTCCGAGTCCAGCGGACGAACTTCTTCAGCCCCACCCCCCAAGGGTAACCCACCCGTTTTTTGGGCATTTTTCCAAAGGGGTGCTTTGGCGCCCCGGCCTTCAGGCGATTATTTTTGGGCATGGCTGTGCCCGTGGCCTATTTTTGGCACACGGAGGCCTCTCGCAAAGTCCCCATTCCGAGTCCGGCGGAAGAACTTCGCCAGCCCCACCCCCCAAGGCTATAGCCCACCCGTTTTTTGGGCATTTTTCCGCCGGGGGGATTAGGCGCCCCGACCTTCGGGTGCTTATTTTTGGGCGCCGCTGTAGCCGCGGCCTATTTTTGGTACCAAAGGCCCCTCGTAAAGTCTCGCCCCATTCTGAGTCCGGCGGGCGAACTTCGCCAGCCCCACCCCCCAAGGCTATAGCCCACCCGTTTTTTGGGCATTTTTCCGCGGGGGGGCTTTAGCGCACCAAGCTTCGGGCACTTGGTTTTGGGCACGGCTGTGTCCGCGGCCTATTTTTGGCACACCGAGGCCCCTCGTAAAGTCTCGTCCCATTCCGAGTTCAGCAGACGAACTTCACCAGGCCCACCCCCCAAGGCTATAACCCACCCGTTTTTTGGGCATTTGTCCGTAGGGGGGCTTTGGCGCCCTAACATTCGGGCTCTTATTTTTGGGTACGGCTGTGCCCGCGGACTAGTTTTGGCACACGGTGGCCCCTCGCAAAGTCTCACCCCATTCCGAGTCCGGCGGACAAACTTCGCCAGGCCCTCCTCCCAAGGCTATAGCCCACCTGTTTTTTGGGCATTTTTTCGTAGGGGGGCTTTGGCGCCCTAACATTCGGGCGCTTATTTTTGTGCGCGGCTGCACCCGCGGACTATTTTTGGCACAAGGTTGCCCCTCGCAAAGTCTCACCCCATTCCGAGTCCGGCGGACAAACTTCGCCAGGCCCACCTCCCAAGGCTATAGCCCACCCATTTTTTGGGTATTTTTTCGCGGGGGGGCTTTGGCGCCCTAACATTCGGGCGCTTATTTTTGGGTATGGCTGTGCCCGCGGACTATTTTTGGCACACGGTGGCCCCTCACAAAGTCTCACCCCATTCCGAGTCCGGCGGACAAACTTCGCCAGGCCCACCTCCCAAGGCTATAGCCCACCCGTTTTTTGGGCATTTTTTCGCGGGGCGGCTTTGGCGCCCCGACCTTCGGGCACTTATATTTGGGCGCGGCTGTGTCCGTAGCCTCTTTTTGGCACACGGGGGCCCCTCGTAAAGTCTCGGCCCATTCCGAGTCCGGCGGACGAACTTTGCCAGCCCCACCCCCCAAGGCTATAGCCCACCCGTTTTTTGGGCATTTTTCCGCCGTGGGGCTTTGGCGCCCCGACCTTCGGGCGCTTATTTTTGGGTGCGGCTGTGGCCGTGGCCTATTTTTGGCACAGGAGGCCCCTCGTAAAGTCTCGCCCCATTCTGAGTCCGGCGGACGAACTTCGCCAGCCCCACCCCCCAAGGCTGTAGCGCACCCGTTTTTTGGGCATTTTTCCCCGGGGGGGCTTTGGCGCCCCGACTTTTGGGCGCTTATTTTTGGGCGCGGCTTTGCCTGTGGCCTATTTTTGGGTCACGGAGGCCCCTCGTAAAGTCTTGCCCCATTCCGAGTCCGGCGGACGAACTTCGCCAGCCCCACTCCCCAAGGCTATAGCCCACCCGTTTTTTGGGTATTTTTCCGCAGGGGGGCTTTGGTGCCCTGCCATTCGGGAGCTTATTTTTGGGCGCCGCTGTGTCCGTGGACTATTTTTGGCACACGGTGGCCCCTCGCAAAGTCTCGTCCTATTCCGAGTCCGCCTGACAAACTTCGCCAGCCCCACCCCCCAAGGCTATAGCCCACCCTTTTTTGGGCATTTTTCCGCAGGGGGGCTTTGGCGCCCCGACCTTCGGGCACTTATTTATGGTCGGGTCTGTGCCTGTGGCCTATTTTTGGCATACGGAGGCCCCTCGTAAAGTCTCGCCCCATTCCGAGTCCGGCGGACGAACTTCGCCAGCCCCACCCCCCAAGGCTATAGCCCACCCTTTTTTGGGCATTTTTCCGCAGGGGGGCTTTGGCGCCCCGACCTTCGGGCACTTATTTATGGTCGGGTCTGTGCCTGTGGCCTATTTTTGGCATACGGAGGCCCCTCGTAAAGTCTCGCCCCATTCCGAGTCCGGCGGACGAACTTCGCCAGCCCCACCCCCCAAGGCTATAGCCCACCCTTTTTTGGGCATTTTTCCGCAGGGGGGCTTTGGCGCCCCGACCTTCGGGCACTTATTTATGGTCGGGTCTGTGCCTGTGGCCTATTTTTGGCATACGGAGGCCCCTCGTAAAGTCTCGCCCCATTCCGAGTCCGGCGGACGAACTTCGCCAGCCCCACCCCCCAAGGCTATAGCCCACCCTTTTTTGGGCATTTTTCCGCAGGGGGGCTTTGGCGCCCCGACCTTCGGGCACTTATTTATGGTCGGGTCTGTGCCTGTGGCCTATTTTTGGCATACGGAGGCCCCTCGTAAAGTCTCGCCCCATTCCGAGTCCGGCGGACGAACTTCGCCAGCCCCACCCCCCAAGGCTATAGCCCACCCTTTTTTGGGCATTTTTCCGCAGGGGGGCTTTGGCGCCCCGACCTTCGGGCACTTATTTATGGTCGGGTCTGTGCCTGTGGCCTATTTTTGGCATACGGAGGCCCCTCGTAAAGTCTCGCCCCATTCCGAGTCCGGCGGACGAACTTCGCCAGCCCCACCCCCCAAGGCTATAGCCCACCCTTTTTTGGGCATTTTTCCGCAGGGGGGCTTTGGCGCCCCGACCTTCGGGCACTTATTTATGGTCGGGTCTGTGCCTGTGGCCTATTTTTGGCATACGGAGGCCCCTCGTAAAGTCTCGCCCCATTCCGAGTCCGGCGGACGAACTTCGCCAGCCCCACCCCCCAAGGCTATAGCCCACCCTTTTTTGGGCATTTTTCCGCAGGGGGGCTTTGGCGCCCCGACCTTCGGGCACTTATTTATGGTCGGGTCTGTGCCTGTGGCCTATTTTTGGCATACGGAGGCCCCTCGTAAAGTCTCGCCCCATTCCGAGTCCGGCGGACGAACTTCGCCAGCCCCACCCCCCAAGGCTATAGCCCACCCTTTTTTGGGCATTTTTCCGCAGGGGGGCTTTGGCGCCCCGACCTTCGGGCACTTATTTATGGTCGGGTCTGTGCCTGTGGCCTATTTTTGGCATACGGAGGCCCCTCGTAAAGTCTCGCCCCATTCCGAGTCCGGCGGACGAACTTCGCCAGCCCCACCCCCCAAGGCTATAGCCCACCCTTTTTTGGGCATTTTTCCGCAGGGGGGCTTTGGCGCCCCGACCTTCGGGCACTTATTTATGGTCGGGTCTGTGCCTGTGGCCTATTTTTGGCATACGGAGGCCCCTCGTAAAGTCTCGCCCCATTCCGAGTCCGGCGGACGAACTTCGCCAGCCCCACCCCCCAAGGCTATAGCCCACCCTTTTTTGGGCATTTTTCCGCAGGGGGGCTTTGGCGCCCCGACCTTCGGGCACTTATTTATGGTCGGGTCTGTGCCTGTGGCCTATTTTTGGCATACGGAGGCCCCTCGTAAAGTCTCGCCCCATTCCGAGTCCGGCGGACGAACTTCGCCAGCCCCACCCCCCAAGGCTATAGCCCACCCTTTTTTGGGCATTTTTCCGCAGGGGGGCTTTGGCGCCCCGACCTTCGGGCACTTATTTATGGTCGGGTCTGTGCCTGTGGCCTATTTTTGGCATACGGAGGCCCCTCGTAAAGTCTCGCCCCATTCCGAGTCCGGCGGACGAACTTCGCCAGCCCCACCCCCCAAGGCTATAGCCCACCCTTTTTTGGGCATTTTTCCGCAGGGGGGCTTTGGCGCCCCGACCTTCGGGCACTTATTTATGGTCGGGTCTGTGCCTGCGGCCTATTTTTGGCATACGGAGGCCCCTCGTAAAGTCTCGCCCCATTCCGAGTCCAGCGGACGAACTTCGCCAGCCACACCCCCCTAGGCTATAGCCCACCCATTTTTTGGGCATTTTTCCGCTGCGGGGACTTTGGCGCCCCAACCGTCGGGCGCATATTTTTGGGCGCGGCTGTGTCCGCGTCCTATTTTTGGCACACGGAGGCCCCTCGCAAAGTCTGGTCCCATTCCGAGTCCGGCGGACGAACTTCGCCAGCCCCACCGCTCAAAGCTATAGCTTTGGCAATTTTTCCGCAGGGGGACTTTGGCGCCATGACCTTTGGGCGATTATTTTTGGGCAAGGCTGTGCTCGCGGCCTATTTTTGGGACACGGAGGCCCCTCGCAAAGTCTCGCCCCATTCCGAGTCCGGCGGACGAACTTCGCCATCCCCACCCCCCAAGGCTATAGCCCACCCGTTTTTTGGGCATTTTTCCGCGGGGGGGCTTTGACGGCCCTACCTTCGGGCGCTTATTTTTTAGTACGGCTGTGCCCGCGGCCTATTTTTGGCACACGGAGGCCCCTCACAAAGTCTCTACCCATTCCGAGTCCGGCGGACGAACTTCGCCATCCCCACCCCCCAAGGCTATAGCCCACCCGTTTTTTGGGCATTTTTCCACAGAGGGATTTGGCGCCCCGACCTTCAGGCACTTATTTTTGGGTACGGCGGCCTATTTTTGGTACACAGATGCCCCTCGCAATGTCTCGCCCTATTCCGAGCCCGGCGGACGAACTTCGCCAGCCCCACCCCCCAGGGCTATACCACCCGTTTTGTTTGCATTTTTCCGCAGGGGGGCTTTGGAGCCCAAACTTTTGGGCGCTTATTTTTGGACGCGGCTGTGCCTGCGGCCTATTTTTGGTGCATGGATGCCCCTCGTAAAGTCTCGTCCCATTCCGAATCCGGCGGACGAACTTCGCCAGCCCCACCCCTCAAGGCTATACCCCACCCATTTTTTGGGCATTTTTCCGCCGGGGGACATTGGTGGCCCGACCTTCGGGCACTTATTTTTGGGTGCGGCTGTGCCCGCGTCCTATTTTTGGCACATGGAGGCCTCTCCCAAAGTCTCGTCCCATTCCGAGTCCGGCGGACGAATTTCGCCAGCCCCACCCCCAAGGCTATAGCCCACCCGTTTTTTTTGCATTTTTCCGCAGGGGGGCTTTGCAGCCCCAACTTTCGGGCTCTTATTTTTGGGCGCGGCTGTGCCCGCGGCCTATTTTTGGTACACGGAGGCCCCTCGCAAAATCTCGCCTGATTCCGAGTCCGGCGGACGAACTTCACCTGCCCCACCGCCCAAGGCTATAGCCCACCCGTTTTTTGGGCATTTTTCCACAGGGGGACTTTGGCGCCCGGACCATCAGGCGCTTACTTTCGGGCGCGGCTGTGCTCGCGGCCTATTTTTGGCACACGGAGGCCCCACGCAAAGTAGATGTGTATAAGAGACAGGCTATAGCCCACCCGTTTTTTGGCCATTTTTCCGCAGGGGGGCTTTGCCGAGATGTGTATAAGAGACAGGCTATAGCCCACCCGTTTTTTGGCCATTTTTCCGCAGGGGGGCTTTGCCGAGATGTGTATAAGAGACAGGCTATAGCCCACCCGTTTTTTGGCCATTTTTCCGCAGGGGGGCTTTGCCGAGATGTGTATAAGAGACAGGCTATAGCCCACCCGTTTTTTGGCCATTTTTCCGCAGGGGGGCTTTGCCGAGATGTGTATAAGAGACAGGCTATAGCCCACCCGTTTTTTGGCCATTTTTCCGCAGGGGGGCTTTGCCGAGATGTGTATAAGAGACAGGCTATAGCCCACCCGTTTTTTGGCCATTTTTCCGCAGGGGGGCTTTGCCGAGATGTGTATAAGAGACAGGCTATAGCCCACCCGTTTTTTGGCCATTTTTCCGCAGGGGGGCTTTGCCGAGATGTGTATAAGAGACAGGCTATAGCCCACCCGTTTTTTGGCCATTTTTCCGCAGGGGGGCTTTGCCGAGATGTGTATAAGAGACAGGCTATAGCCCACCCGTTTTTTGGCCATTTTTCCGCAGGGGGGCTTTGCCGAGATGTGTATAAGAGACAGGCTATAGCCCACCCGTTTTTTGGCCATTTTTCCGCAGGGGGGCTTTGCCGAGATGTGTATAAGAGACAGGCTATAGCCCACCCGTTTTTTGGCCATTTTTCCGCAGGGGGGCTTTGCCGAGATGTGTATAAGAGACAGGCTATAGCCCACCCGTTTTTTGGCCATTTTTCCGCAGGGGGGCTTTGCCGAGATGTGTATAAGAGACAGGCTATAGCCCACCCGTTTTTTGGCCATTTTTCCGCAGGGGGGCTTTGCCGAGATGTGTATAAGAGACAGGCTATAGCCCACCCGTTTTTTGGCCATTTTTCCGCAGGGGGGCTTTGCCGAGATGTGTATAAGAGACAGGCTATAGCCCACCCGTTTTTTGGCCATTTTTCCGCAGGGGGGCTTTGCCGAGATGTGTATAAGAGACAGGCTATAGCCCACCCGTTTTTTGGCCATTTTTCCGCAGGGGGGCTTTGCCGAGATGTGTATAAGAGACAGGCTATAGCCCACCCGTTTTTTGGCCATTTTTCCGCAGGGGGGCTTTGCCGAGATGTGTATAAGAGACAGGCTATAGCCCACCCGTTTTTTGGCCATTTTTCCGCAGGGGGGCTTTGCCGAGATGTGTATAAGAGACAGGCTATAGCCCACCCGTTTTTTGGCCATTTTTCCGCAGGGGGGCTTTGCCGAGATGTGTATAAGAGACAGGCTATAGCCCACCCGTTTTTTGGCCATTTTTCCGCAGGGGGGCTTTGCCGAGATGTGTATAAGAGACAGGCTATAGCCCACCCGTTTTTTGGCCATTTTTCCGCAGGGGGGCTTTGCCGAGATGTGTATAAGAGACAGGCTATAGCCCACCCGTTTTTTGGCCATTTTTCCGCAGGGGGGCTTTGCCGAGATGTGTATAAGAGACAGGCTATAGCCCACCCGTTTTTTGGCCATTTTTCCGCAGGGGGGCTTTGCCGAGATGTGTATAAGAGACAGGCTATAGCCCACCCGTTTTTTGGCCATTTTTCCGCAGGGGGGCTTTGCCGAGATGTGTATAAGAGACAGGCTATAGCCCACCCGTTTTTTGGCCATTTTTCCGCAGGGGGGCTTTGCCGAGATGTGTATAAGAGACAGGCTATAGCCCACCCGTTTTTTGGCCATTTTTCCGCAGGGGGGCTTTGCCGAGATGTGTATAAGAGACAGGCTATAGCCCACCCGTTTTTTGGCCATTTTTCCGCAGGGGGGCTTTGCCGAGATGTGTATAAGAGACAGGCTATAGCCCACCCGTTTTTTGGCCATTTTTCCGCAGGGGGGCTTTGCCGAGATGTGTATAAGAGACAGGCTATAGCCCACCCGTTTTTTGGCCATTTTTCCGCAGGGGGGCTTTGCCGAGATGTGTATAAGAGACAGGCTATAGCCCACCCGTTTTTTGGCCATTTTTCCGCAGGGGGGCTTTGCCGAGATGTGTATAAGAGACAGGCTATAGCCCACCCGTTTTTTGGCCATTTTTCCGCAGGGGGGCTTTGCCGAGATGTGTATAAGAGACAGGCTATAGCCCACCCGTTTTTTGGCCATTTTTCCGCAGGGGGGCTTTGCCGAGATGTGTATAAGAGACAGGCTATAGCCCACCCGTTTTTTGGCCATTTTTCCGCAGGGGGGCTTTGCCGAGATGTGTATAAGAGACAGGCTATAGCCCACCCGTTTTTTGGCCATTTTTCCGCAGGGGGGCTTTGCCGAGATGTGTATAAGAGACAGGCTATAGCCCACCCGTTTTTTGGCCATTTTTCCGCAGGGGGGCTTTGCCGAGATGTGTATAAGAGACAGGCTATAGCCCACCCGTTTTTTGGCCATTTTTCCGCAGGGGGGCTTTGCCGAGATGTGTATAAGAGACAGGCTATAGCCCACCCGTTTTTTGGCCATTTTTCCGCAGGGGGGCTTTGCCGAGATGTGTATAAGAGACAGGCTATAGCCCACCCGTTTTTTGGCCATTTTTCCGCAGGGGGGCTTTGCCGAGATGTGTATAAGAGACAGGCTATAGCCCACCCGTTTTTTGGCCATTTTTCCGCAGGGGGGCTTTGCCGAGATGTGTATAAGAGACAGGCTATAGCCCACCCATTTTTTGGGCATTTTTCCGCAGGGTGGCTTTCGTGCCCCGAACTTCGGGTGATTATTTTTGGGTGCGGCTGTGCCCACGGCCTAGTTTTGGCACACGGAGCTCCCTCGCAAAATCTCGCTCCATTCCCAGTACGGCGGACAAACTTCGTCGGCCCCACCCCCCAAGGCTATAGCCGCCCCGTTTTTTGGGCATTTTTCGGCCGGGGGGCTTTGGCGTCCCGACCTTCAGGCGCTTATTTTTGTGTGCGGCTGTGTCCGCGGCCTATTTTTGGTACACTGAGCACCCTCGCAAAATCTCGCCCCATTCCCAGTACGGCGGACAAACTTCGCCGGCCCCACCCCCGAACGATATAGCCCCCTCGTTTTTTGGGCATTTTTCCGCATTGGGGCTTTGGCGCCCCGACCTTTGGGCGCTTATTTTTGGGGGCGGCTGTGCCCGCAGTCTATTTTTGGCACACGGATACCCTCAAAAAGTCTCGCCCCATTCCGAGTCCGGCGGACGAACTTCGCCAGCCCCACCCGCCAAGGCTATAGCCCACCCGTTTTCTGTGCATTTTTCTGCAGGGGGGCATTGGCAGCCCGACCTTCGGGTGCTTATTTTTGGACGCAGCTGTGCCCGTGGCTTATTTTTGGCACACGGAGGCCTCTCGCAAAGTCTCGCCGCATTCCGAGTCCGGCGGACGAACTTCGCCAGCCCCATCCCCCGAGGCTATAGCCCACCCGTTTTTTGGGCATTTTTCCACAGGGGGGCTTTGGCGCCCCAACCGTCGCGTGCTTATATTTGGGCGCGGCTGTGTCCGCGGCCTATTTTTTGCACACGGAGACCCCACGCAAAGTCTTGCCCCATTCCGAGTCCGGAGGACGAACTTCGCCCACCCCACCCCCCAAGGCTATAGCCCACCCGTTTTTTGGGCATTTTTCCACAGGAGGGCTTTGGCGCCCCGACCTTCGGGTGCTTATTTTTGGGCGCGGCTGTGCCCGCGGCCTATTTTTGGCACACGGAGCCCCCTCACAAAATCTCGCCCCATTCCCAGTACGGCGGACAAACTTCGCCGGCCCCACCCCCCAAGGCTATAGCCCCCCCGATTTTTGGGCATTTTTCCGCAGGGGGGCTTTGGCGCCCCGACCTTCGGGTGCTTATTTTTGGGGGCGGCTGTGCCCGCGGTCTATTTTTGGCACAAGGATATCCTCACAAAGTCTCACCCCATTCCGAGTCCGGCAGACGAACTTCGCCAGCCCCACCCCCAAAGGCTATAGTCCACCCGTTTTCTGGGCATTTTTCCGCAGGGTGGCTTTGGCGGCCCGAACTTTGGGCGCTTATTTTTGGGTACGTCTGTGCCCGCGGCCTATTTTGACACACGGAGGCCCCTCGCAACGTCTCGTCCCATTCCCAGTGCGGCGGCCAAACTTCGCCGGCCCCAGCCCCCAAGGCTATAGCCCCCCCGTTTTTTGGGCATTTTTCCGCAGGGGGGGTTTGGCGCCCCGACCTTCGGGCACTTATTTTTGGACGCGACGGTGCCCGCGGCCTATTTTTTGGCACACATAGGCCCCTTACAAAGTCTCGTCCCATTCTGAGTCCGGCGGACGAACTTCGCCAACCCCACCCCCCAAAGCTAAAGCCCACCCGTTTTTTGGGCATTTTTCCGCAGGGGGGCTTTGGCGGCCCGACCTTCGGGTGCTTATTTTTGGGTGCGGCTGTGCTCGCGGCCTATATATGGCACACAGAGGCCCTTCACAAAGTCTCGCCCCATTCCGAGTCCGGCGGACGAACTTCGCCAGCCCCACCCCCCAAGGCTATAGCCCACCCATTTTTTGGGCATTTTTCCGCAGGGGGGCTGTGGCGTCCCGACCTTCGGGTGCTTATTTTGGGGCGCGGTTGTGGCCGAGGCCTATTTTTGGTACAGGGAGGCCCCTCACAAAGGCTCGCCCTATTCCGAGTCTGGCGAACGAACTTCGCCATCCGCACCTCCCATGGCTATAGCCCACCCGTTTTTTGGGCATTTTTCGCAGCGGAGTTTTCGCGCCCCAACCTTCGGGCAATTATTTTTGGACGCGGCGGTGCCCGCGGCCTACTTTTTGGCACGCAGAGGCCCCTCGCAAAGTCTCGCTCCTTTCTGAGTCCGGCGGACGAACTTGGCCAACCCCACCCCCCAAGGCTAAAGCCCACCCGTTTTTTGGGCATTTTTCTGCAGGGGGGCTTTGGCGCCCCGACCTTCGGGTGCTTATTTTTGGGCGCGGGTGTGTCCACAGCCTATTTATGGCACACGGAGGCCCCTCGCAAAGTCTC
>MKYO02022567.1:346792-370091 GCA_002013955.2 Citrus medica | reverse complement strand
TTTGATTCATCATTACTGTGAGATCTTTCTTATGCTTTAATTATTTTATTACTTTTTGGGTATTTGTTTATTCTCTAAATTATTGTCCTGTTTATGTTTGTTAACTAGATAATTGGTCACTATTTAATTATCAACTTAATCTATTGTCAATTAAAAGATTAATCATATAAAGATTTTAATGTTTGTGACAAATAGCATAACAGTGCGTTGTGTTATGATAATGAACAATCTAATTTAAATGAATCATCGTATGCGTTTGTTAATTAGGATTTGGGTCTCTCTGATTTTTCAGGCTGTCAATTAATTAAATCCTATGATCGTATCTGGGGTTGTCTTTGATTAGGGAAATAACCAATAGTCGTACCATGGTTATCGACTAGTTAAGGAGAGATTGGCTATTAGAGGGTTTCAGTAGCTATAACCGGTTTATTCATAAGTAGTAATGATTGATATTTGAATCAATAATCAGTAGTCGAATCAAGCTGAGTTAATTCCTTCAACCAGAGCTTTTTCCAATTTGAATTACAATTTTAATTTGTATTCTTGTTATTTTTATTTGATTTTTATTATTGTCAACAATCCCCCCATTTTGCATTTTACATTTTAAAAAGATTTAAATAATTACCGATCTCTGTGGACACGACCCTGATCAATCACTATACGCAATTTATTTAGAGTATGTATTTATTTTTGCTGGCTTCGACAACCATACTACTAAAAAACATGGATGATTTTTCCATGTTGAAAACCTGACCTGAAACCTTTTCATAGCACTCAAAAAGCCTATTTAAACTTGTACACTCCTCAACAGTTGCTCATGTGAAAATTAAGCTGTCATCGGCAAAAAGCAAGTGGGAGATAGACAGCGCTCTACTAAATCTGAGGCCATGAATAAACTTGTTTTGTTCAGCCTGTCTAATGAGGTTAGAAAAAACTTCAGCGCAAATAATAAACAGATATGGTGACAAAGGACAACCCTGTCTAAGCCCCCTTTGTGGATAAAACAATCATTTTACAGCACCATTTACAATTACAAAAGACGAAACTGTAGTGATACAGTTCATGACCAAATCAACCCACCGCCTTGAGAACCTCATTCTTAACATAGCTTGTTCTAAGAACGACCATTCGACCCTGTCATATGCTTTACTAACATCTAACTTAAGAGCCACCAGCCCATGTTTTTTTCCCTTTGCTATGTCTTATTTTGTGCAAGCATTCGTAGCCTATAATGGTGTTATCCGAAATCAATCTATTTAGGATATACGCACTTTAAGATGGGGATATGACATGATGGAGGATATGTTTGAGTCTATTTGCCATTGTTTTGGCTATAACCCTATAGATTACATTGCAAAGGCTAATGGGTCTAAAGTCTGTCACTCTCAATGGCTTCGTCACCTTAGGTATCAAAACAATGTGTGTGTAATTTAAAGGAGCAATAGAGCCTCTATCATTTAGAATATAAAGACAAGTTTTAAGACTTCAAACCTGACTAAGTGCCAATGCTTTTGGTAGAAAGTAGTCGGTAGTCCATCAGGCCCGGGAGCCTTTGTAGGGCTTATCTGAGAGAGAGTTGCGAAGACTTCTTCTGCTGTGAAAGGGTTGTCCAACTGTCGATTCATCTCTACTGTAACTGTTGGGCCAAGGTTAAAGAGGGCAGCTGAAATGTGATATGTAGTGTACTTTGTAGAGGTAAACAACTCAGCAAAATATTCACAAAATTGCTTCTCGACTTCTTCTTCATCAACAACCCACTTGTTCTGCATGTTCATCACCCCCCAAATTATGTTCTTTTTTTTCTTAGACGAGGCTTTGGAGTGAAAAAATTTGGTGTTTTTATCCCCTTCTGTAAGCCACTCAATTCTCGATCTTTGCCTCCAGTATATCTCCTCATCCATCAGCAAATCTTCGATTTTTTTTCTATGCTTTGGATCTTATTTCCTTCTTCATACTAGACGTGGTTATATTTCATCTCCACAAGCTTTTTCTTCAATTGCTCCAACTTTAGCTTCTTATCCCCAAACTTTTGTCTGCTCCAGCTCAGTATCTGAACCATGGAACTCTTTGTTGCCTATTTAAAACACTGAACAAGATCATTCTTCACCCAGCAGCCCAGCCTTTCCCACTCTTCTTGTACAATACGCTTGCAATCGTCATAAGGGCTCCACAAGTCCTTATAGTGAATTCTACTGCTGCTTCTTCGCTGATAATTTATCCCTCTATTTTTTTCTTGCATCTTGAGCATCACTAGACTGTGATCAGAGCACTACGAGTCTAAGTTATATTCAATCAGCTCAGTCCCCCCAACTTCTCACTCCTACGACCCCAGAAATCTATCAAGCTTTTCTTCCATAAAGTGGGGACCAAAACGTCTACTCGACCATGTGAAGGGGTAACATCTACACTCAATATCACTCAATTTACACTCATTAATCACTTCTCTGAAATCAGCCACCATGCTCAGATTTCTATCATTTCCCCCCGTTTTCTCGTTTAAGTTCAGGATTTCATTAAAATCTCCACAGCAAATCCAAGGGTAAGCAAACAAACCTACTAGACGTCTCAGTAATGTCCATGTGTGATGTTTCTGCCCCACCTCAAGATGCCCATAAATTTCAGAGCATCTCCATTGTCTTTCATCTATTCCTCTAATAATTGTGTCGATATGATGATTGTTGTATGAAGCTATCTCCAAATCCAAGTCTTCATTCCATAACATTACAAAGCCACCCCCAAGCCATTTCTACTCACTGTAAAGCAATTATCTAAACCTAACTGTTTCCCTGTGTCCACCATTTGCCCAAGCCTTAGTTTTGTTTCACAAAGAAAATTAATATTAGGCTTGTGTTTCCGAATAATGTTCTTCAATTCGTGGAACGTTCGGGTATTCCTCAAATCCTGAACGTTCCATCTTAAAATACTCATTGCTTCTGGCAGGGCTAGACACCAACCTCCGCCGAAATTTCTTTCATTACTGACTCAGACACTGTCGTGATTTCCATAGTTGTTGGTTCCCCGTTGAGTCTAAATTTTTCTTGGGGAGATTTGATGTGGCTAACATTAAATGTTTCTTTTGTTGGGGACTATCATATAAACTTAAGTCAATTAAAAGTGATTTATTAAGGATTATGGTAATTGGCTTCAATGTATTTAATAAGGTGTGGGTCGTTAATATGTAGAGACTTATGGTAAATTCTATTTCTATGATGGATTGAAATAGAAATTCCTTAAGACAATATAAAAAATTGTCTACACAAGTGGTTATGATTCACAGGTCACATGTATCATCATCTTATTCTTTCTAACATCCCATCATGAAAGAGAGAGCACATAGAAACTTAAATAATTCTTTAGGAGAAATTGTTGATTTGGAAGGTCAACCACACGACTTTAAAGAGTAATTACGCATTATGAATTTAATTATGCTTTTGCATATATTGTTATTATGCTATTATTGATTCTTAGTGATACAATATGAATGTTCCTATATTATGAGTGATGGTTTTCACCAAAAGATTATTATTCTAATAAGTGGTATCAGAGCATATGAGATTGCAATGCTTAAGAATGTAACATATATTCTTAATAGCGGTTCAACTGAAACCCTTTACAAGCTTTGGATGGGCAAAAGTCTAGTCTAAAGCATTTGCATGTTTGGGGATGTCCAGTTGAGGCAAGGCCTTATAGGCCTAATGAGAAGAAACTGAACTCAAGGACAGAGAGTTGCTATTTTATTAGATACTATAAAAGATTCAAAGGGTACAAATTTTATAATCCCACGACTAAGTGGACTTTCAAGTTGTGAAATGCTCGGTTCTTTGAGGATGTTGAGTTTGTTGGGGGGAGATGCAGTTAAAAACTTTGAGTTTGAAGGGAAATATGTTGATATTCATACATGTGTTATTGGCATTGATCATGTTCTCATTCATAACTTTGTTCAAGACCAAACAGATCAATGTTAGAGAACCTCTTATACAAGAAGTTTTTCCAGAAGAACAAACTCTACCGCCTCAAAAACCTCATATGCCATTAAGTAGATTCATTAGAGAAAGGAGAAGTGCAATGTTGGTAACTACATTTTATTTCTCTAAGAAAATGAGGTAGATATTAGAGTGATGGAAGATGATCTGATCAATTTTTGTCAAGCCATGCAAAGTTCTAACCCTCATAAGTGGATTGATACTATGAATGAGAAGATGAAGTCTATAAGGGACAATGACACATGAGATCTTGTCCCATTGCTAAAAAATATAAAACCTATTGGTTGCAAATAAATATTTAAATTAAGAGGGATTCGAAAGGTAATTTGGAGAGGTACAAAAAGCTTCTTATCGCAAAAGACTTTACAAAAAAAAGAAGGCATTGACTATAAAGATATTGTCTCTCCAATTTTTTCGAAAGACCCTTTTAAGATCATAATGACACTAGTGGTGCATTTCAATCTTGAATTATATCAGATGAATGTGAAGGTAGTGTTTCTCAATGATGACATTAATGAAACGGTCTATATGGTGTAGCCAGAAAACTTTGAGTCAAAAGACCCAAAAAAATATATAGTTTGCAAACTTAAGAATGGGCTCATCAAGCAAGCATCTCAACAATTATATTTCAAGTTTCATGAAGTGATCATCTCATTCAATTTTGAGATGAATTTGATCAAAGATTGCATATATCATAAGTTCTATAGGAGTGTATATATTTTTCTAGTTTTATATATCAATGACATTTAGCTTGCCAGTAACGATATGGACTTATTGCACGAAACCAAGAGATTTCTAACTAACAATTTTGAGATAAAAGATCTTGGTAACGCTTCTTTTGTATTAGGCATACAGATACACTCGGATTGCTCCCAGGATATTCTTATATTATAAAAGAACTATATCGAAATAGTTCTTAATATATACGACATGCAAGGCTCCCAGGATAGGTGGTCTCAATTAGTGCCCCAAAAATGATTCTGAGGAAAAGAAAATGCAAAAGATTCTTTATTCATTAGTAATATGAAGTCTAGTGTATGCTCATGCTTGTATGCAATTAGGGATAGGAATGGGCACTGCCCACAGCGGGTTTGCCATTACCAAACCCAAATCTGCACAAAATTTAAATTACCGAACCCACCTGCAACCCACAGCGGATTTTAATTTTTTTAAGAAAACTCACTTGCTGTGAGTTTTGACAATTACCAAACTCGCAATGATATCTGACGGATTTTTTATAGGTTTGTACATTTAAAATAATAAATGTTCAATATATAAATTTACAATAATAATCTCAAATTTCACATACCGTACTCAATTTTAAATTTAACCGATGCAAATGAAAATTTTAAATTTCAACATCAATCCAACACAAAATCTCAAATTTAAGTGTAAAATACACAAATCCATTAAAAATCACAAAGTAGTATTTAAAAATAATAATTACATTTCATATTCTTATTCTACACAAGCTCCAAGAAAAGATCTCCATTGTATTCACCACCATTAGTACTTATCCAACATTATACCTACAATAATGATTAAGATTAATATTTGCCAAAGAATAATACTTTTCAAATATTAATCTGAAGAAAAAAATTATAATAATGCAATAATTCGTGCATTAAGTTAAAGAAAAATAGTCCATAAAAAAATTATAGTAAGTATATAATAATACATTAATTAAGTTAAATAAACTTAGTTCCTTACCTCATTAACAATATATTCATCTTCAGATAATTTGGTATTTCCTACTTTATTAGAAGATTCTGCATCTACAAGTAACAAGTATATCAAGAAAAAAATATATGATTATAAGTTTGTAATATATAACAGATATTATATTCTATTGAAGTAAAAATACATTTTCACATCATTAAATTCAGCTTACAACCAATTTTGAGCACACATTAAAACCTTCAACGTCTTTGGATGAAGTCTACTATGATGTTATTTGGCACTTTGTATAATTGTATTATTTACTTTATATATTTTTTAGATTTAAATATTTTTTCAATTAAATTTAAATTTAAAATATTTAAATAAACATTGCGGGTCTGGATATTAGCCTAATACCAAACCTACCCGCAACCTTCAAAATTATCCGCAGCGGGCGAGTTTTGGCGGGTTTGCTTGCACAATTACCATCCCTATATGCAATCGAATATTACATATGTTACTGGGTTGCTGGACATGTATTTAAGTAATCCAGGAGTAAACCACTGAAAAATAGCCAACCTGGTCATGCGGTATTTACAGAGAATAAAAGACTATATGCTTACGTATCAGAGGTCAAATCAACTTAAGATCATTAGGTACACTAACTCGGATTTTGTTTAATGCCAAGATAGTATGAATTCCACATTAGACTACATCTATTTACTAACTGGGGATGTTGTCTCATGGAAAAGTGCTAAACAGTCTCTTATAGCCTCTTCAACGATGGTAACAGAGTTCAAAGCATGTTATGGGGTATCCCATCATGGAATATAGCTATGGAATCTGGTCATGGGGTTGCACATAGCAGATGGTATTGACAGACCAATCAAATTATTTTGTGACAATAAGTAAACAATGTTGTTTTCTAATAACAACAGGAGCTCAATGAAGTCAAAATATAGAAACATCAAGTTCCTAGTGTTAAAGAGTTCAGAGTAGATAGTTTTCTATAGAGCACATTGACATAAACTCCATTATTGCGAATCCGCTTACTAAGGGATTGCTACTTAAAATGTTTTATGAGCACACTGCTCGTATAGGTGTCATGTCATTTAAGGATATATAGTTTTAGTGGAAGTTTGTGATTTTATATGCTCTTATAATATAAATATTTTTTAGTTATTTCAGTTTATGGGTATTTTGGGTTATTTTCTATAGAAATAAAGTTTTAGTTTATTCTCACTCTAACTTTAGTACGATTCGATATCACTAAGGTTAAGGTAAACTAGTTGGAAATAGGCATGTTAAGATTACATGCTACACATCCATGTCATGATTTATGTCATTCAATTGTATTACCACAGTGACCATTGATCGGCCGAGTTACGATACTTTTAACTAAGGCCACTCTGATCCTATATTGGTATGATTGATGGACCAAATTGGTTGTAGATATATTTTGGCAATTATAGTAAGATTGAGTTCATGTGGTTATTTTTGCAAAGTGTAATTATAAAGTTACACATATAACCAAAGTGGGAAATTGTTGGATTTTTAATTTAGCATTGTTGGATCCTTAAACCAAGGTTAGGCTTATATGTAAATAATAATGTGTTGTGGACTGTCATATAAAGTTAAGCCCAATCATTATATATACACAATAAAAATTATTTTACTTACATATTTATAAATGTATAAATAAATTTTGTTCAACGTTATATATAATTCAATCATTTACATTTTTACAGTAATTTAATAGTAAGATTTACTAAACACATATAACTATTTTTAAAACTCACAGCACTTCTAAAAATAAATTTTACCAAATATTTAATTGATTCTCTTTATAATATTTCTATAGCATAGATAACAACAATTATTTTAAAAGATACAACATTAAAAAACTGGCCCTTACTTAACTTACTTCCCACTATTTTCATAATATTCAAAAATCTCTTGGCACCAAAAAATTTAAAGAAAAAGAGAGGTAAATAGACCATTTGTTTGATAATTTATCTTGAGAATATAAATACATATTTACTATGAGAAAATATTTAAAAAATAACAAAAATACAAGAAAAATATCCTGTTATTAATTTTTATTCACACCGAAACATATATTTCTCTTTTTAGTACTTAATTTTTTTATTTTAATTTTTATTTATATAATTTACTTATTTTATAATAAATATAAATAAAGTATATTTGAAAATAAGGATAATACTATAAAAATTATGCTGATAAGAAGTTATTGATTATTATAAAAATAGTAAAAAATTAAGTGGTATATATTAATTGAATAGGGAAAAAGTAGCAATCACTCCTTTTCCACTTATACCATGTTTTTAATCTGCATGTGTTATTCAATACTAACCGTTGAAACGACCACTTTGTTGGATCCAGCGGTTATAACATTTGAGGTAAGTTGAAGATGTTACAACTTGGCTAGCCCTTATTATCATATATTTCATGCACATAGAAACTTCCCAGCGAGGAAACTATTTTCTTCTTCCACAGTTGCAACTTAATTTTATATTTTCATCATATTAATTGACCATTTATAGGCTAATTAAAGTTGCAAAAATTCCTTTCTTAATTTATTTTTATTTGTAACAATATAATGATCATTGTTTTGGATCGGTATCTTACTGGGTGGATAACGTTAGTGTTAGTCTTGTGAGGGAGAGTTTATCCCTTTGTGTTGTTGGATAGCACCAAAAAGTAAATTAAGGGGAAAAAAATGCGTGGTAATGGTATATACGGTTGTTACTTGTAAATTCAATTTAGAGAGAATTTTGATCTTGGTAAATTGAAAACAATTTCGCTACAGAAATAGAGAATTAAATAAACTTCAAAAGATTTAAACTTCTTACTAATTTAATTAAAGAAATTGAATACAGTGGTCCAAATTGTGTAAATATATATTAACAAATACAAATACTGGATAGCGAAGTTGTCCAAACTGATGAACTAGGCTCACTAAATCAGTCTTGTAGAATAAACTTCTCCCTGTAAAACTAGGTAAGTCCCTCATAATTTCGTAAAATGCCTTCAGGTTCCAATGGCCTAATATTCACAACAGTTTCTTGCACTGGTGTGGAAATTCCGGACAAAGAGCTAGGCTGAGTAGATCCCTCAATCTTCTTGCAAGATTCAATCAGACAATGCCTGCACTTGGGGCACGAAGAATTCGATCTAAGCCACTTATCGATGCAACGAACATGAAAGCCATGGTTGCATTTCGGTAGGATCCGTACATGCTCACCAGGCGCAAAGTCTGAAAGGCATATAACACATTCATTGTCCAAGCCTGGAAGCTTCAACTCTCCTGAGTATTTAACAATAGTAAAAGCTTTTAGAGCTTTTTTCTTGATTCCTGTCTTGGCTAATGGGGTTGAGGAGTTGGCTCTAGGCCCTGAGTACTCTAATCTTGACCAGCTAACTAATATACACCTGGTAAGAAAATGTAATCCTAATGAGCAAATTATGCCACATACAAGGACTGAGAGGACAATCACCGCATTTGAGTTCAAGCTGCTTTCACTACTGTACGGATGAGCAGCTGTGACTGGTTGTTCATTAAAGGGATTTTGGATTAGTAATTTTCTCGAGTGAAATTTTTCAAAAAAATCTGGGAAGAGTTCAGTGGAAGAGAAAGAGTAGGTTGTTGACATGTTTAGAGACTAGGAGTGAGCTCAGAAACTTTAGCTTGAACTTATAATTCTTGGAGGTGGCAAGCACAAAGGGGTGCTATATATATATATAAAGTTAGACATGCCAGGATATGTATATGATTTTTGTTAAAAGTGTAAGTGGAAATGTATATGATTTTTGTTAAAAGTGTAAGTGGACATGTAGAATGTTGAGAAGCTTCTTATTTAATTATATTTGATTGTAAATCATAGATTTTTTGTCCACATTATGTGTTTTAAATGGATCCTCCACTGAAGTTTTCCCCTTTTTGAAATCAAAGTGGTCCACTAATTCGATAGAATTTAATATTTTATGACAGCTAGAGTTGTTAGACTATTCTTGATAAGAAACTTTATGCTTCCTTTCCTTTTGCACTTCAATTAAAAGTTTAGTAATCACAATCTTATCATAATAATCTCGGTGTCCTTTAACACCGTGTAAAACATATATAACTACGAAAATAAACAATTTAAAATGAAAAAGGTTTCCTTACAACAAGCAATCCACTTAGAATCTGTAGATACCAAGAATATTTTGCCACCATAGATCTCTTTCTTTTGTTTGAGATACCAAAGATCATCAAGCCAAAACCTTTCTCCAATGCAAGTCGTTCGATTGCAATCTAAGCATGTTCAACATATTATATAGCCTTTGCGTGTGGCTGCAAATTATAGCAGTCTTTGTGCTTAGATCCTCAAAATATCTCTGGAAATATAAAATATCAAACTGGTTCATGAATTACTGGCTAATTAAAGGCTTAAATTAAAGTTGATATCAATCCATCTGGATAAAGCAGCTATTGTTCAAAGTCGTGTTTACAAAATATGGACGTAACTGCCGGTAGGTTTGTGGTCAAAAAGTTGCCTATAATGACAAGTGGTACATTTAATGCACAAAGTTTCCAAAGATAAGCACAAGAGTTGTTTCTTTTGCCCTTACAAATTTAATGTTTTTTTTTTCTAATATAATTATCATAGATAAAAGTGGCCGGTTGGGCCTTTTGAGGGAGACTATCGGTTTGTTTAGTGGAAAGCACTTTTTAAAATGCAGTGACGAAGAAACTGGCTCATTTAGCGGAAATTAATTTCCATCCTCGCTCTCTCTTCAAGAATTTCATGACTTAAAAGTTCTATACTTTTTTTACTTCCATTTTAAGTATATCATTATCTTTTTTTTTCAAAATTTTTATTTGTAAATGACGAGATCTTTACTTCTGAAAATGACTGAATTATCCTTCATTGTCTTAAATCACTTAATAAGGTGTCTGCATTTAAAAAACGAGAGCACCCAAACTTAAAATTTTTTATGAGTGTGCGAGCGCTTGTGCGCGCATATGCTAGCAATTATAGATATTTACAAGTTTGATTCTAATGAGGAATTTCCTATTTTAATTAGCTTCACTGATAGCTCATTGTTTTTTCGTTATAAATTTGTACATAGAGAAATTCTAGAAGACATCTAATGTATTACAATCAATTGATGCATGCATGACATGTATAGTTGACTTTAAAATGCTCACCACTTACATGATAGTTTTTCAAAATAAATATACCCATGTCATGCATCATTTACTTGTCGTATGGCTGACATGGTACCTCTGATTTATTTTAGAATTTCTCATGTACATGATAGGATCCATCACGTGTAAATTTTATGATTCAATGGCTCCAAATTAAATTTTGCACGCTGTAGTTAAGTATAAGATCCCTCATTAGAACCTAATTCTGTGTGTGTGTGTGCGCACGCTCGCGCGTACATGTGTACGTGCGTACGCTCGCGTGTACATGTGTACGTGCGTACGTGTGTGCTTACGTGCGTGGGTGCGTGTGTGCGTGCGTGTGGTGGTTGACATAAGGAATTCACAAACTTTCCCTGGAATTCTGTCTGAGTGTAAATAATACAGCCGTTATTTTAGGTTGATCACATATAACTTAGCAATGCAGGTAAATGACCCTATAAATGTTCAACTCTTTATCTAATCTTATAAATGAATGTAGCATTATCAGATTACAAGCTGAGGTAGCTGCTAAGAGCTTGTGGCTATTAACCAGAAGATTGGTGGTTCAAGCCTTCTTCTCGAGATTATTTTTACTTTTTTTCTAGCGATTATTAATTTAATAAAATCTATTATTTTTTATTTTTTTTAATTGGTCTTACTTTGACAATGCTCCTCTTATGATCCTCGCTCTGGAAATTGTTTTATTATTTACATCTGCTTAATTCTGAACTGCCACCCACTTCCGCCACAGCTGCCCATTGGATTCTGCCGTTCATTGAATTTGAAAATTTTGCCAGGTAGCATCCCTATCACGGATTTACGCAACCATATAAAGATCACGGGAAAATGAGATTTAATTAGAAAATTAACAGTTATTGCTCGTAACGTTTGATTAAACTATTATACGAAGTCAAAATTTGTATCATTATTACTTTTTACAGTCAAAACAAAATTATAAAAAAACTTATCTTTTACTTGAATTAAAAAATATTTTAACTAACAAATTGTTTGGTAGTAGAATCTCGATGAATTAATAGCCTCTTAACCATGAAAAATTTATTAATTTAATAAATATTAGTAGATCCATAAATTTACAACTATTAATTTATCGATAAATTAATAATTTATTAATTTATAAAGATACTTTCACATGCATAATAGTAATGTGTATGGAGTATAGAGGTTAGTATAATTAAAGACTAGTAATTCTATTAATTTGGATTTCTTTATGAATGAAAAAGTGGTGCTTTGGATTGGGAGTAATCACAAGTGATAGGGCAAAAACCAAGGGAAAGGACAAAGGAAAGAGCGATGCTATATGATACGGTTTTGATTTGATATTTGTTGAATGAATTAGCCACATGATAATTTATTGATAGGATGGCATGGCTAGATCACAATTAAATTATAGCTTATCATAGAAGACTTTGGAGGCAATATGTTAAGTTAATCTCTCTTATATTTCCCTTGACATAATATATGGAATATAATAATGGCTTCAAGTCGAAAATAATTTCAAGAAAGCTAGAATTGGAAACTTATTTTTCAAAAGCCTCATAGGTATTTAGTTTAAATTAGTTAATTATTAATTTATATACGAATTGGGTCCTATAGAAAAAAGAATATTTTTTAAAAGTTTATTACCTAAAAAATTTATCAAATTATTAATTTATCACATTGGCCCCAAGTCAAGACCAGCAAAAGCTATTATTTAATCGAGATTATCAATTTATTGGGTATTAATTTAATGAAGTTTTACTTTTTAACAAATTATATTCCATGTATTCTTTAAAATAATTAAAAAAAACACATATTGTAAAACCTTGATAAATTAATAGCATTAAGACTATGAAAAATCATTAACTTAGCAAATACTGATATATCTATAAATTAAACAATTATAAATTTATGAAGAAATTCCTTATTTCATTTGAATAGTAGTTAGTTGTCTTATATTGGTAATAATTAGATTGTTGTAGAGTTTATATTTTTTTCATATTAAAGATGACATATAGAGCCTGCTTTGTGCTTGTTGCAATAATACAAACTGAAAGTTCATATTAGAAAAAGATTTAGATGAGATTCAATTCTAAATCCATGTCAAGAAGCATCAATCAACACAAAGAATTTACTTATTTCACAAAAGGCATATGACATATCATGTGTGGATTTAGTTTCAAATTAAATAATCATTAATTAATATGATAAGTGGATCCTATATGAAAATAGGATTTTTTTAAGTTATTATTTTATAAATTCATCGAATTATAAATTTATTACATTGGCCTCTAGTCAAGACCGACAAAAATTATTATCTATTCGAGATTATCAATTTATCGAGTATTAATTTATTGAAATTCTACAAATTTTTAGTGAAGACAATACTTGTTAGTTCTTCGTTTCTACAGCACTTAAACTTATGATTACTATAACATGCTTTTGACCTTGATAATTTTGATCAAGATTAATTAATTAAATTAGAAAATAAGAAATTAAGAACTTGTTCTTAGATCAAGTATGCAAGATTTGGTTCAACCAACATCAAGGACACTGTTTAACTTTTAGCTTAGCAAAAGGGAAAGGAAAATCGAGATAATCCTTTCGAAAAAAAAAACCTTACGGGGACAAACAAAGCAACTTAATAGAGAGTGGGATCTCATGCTTTACTTAAAGACACCCAAAAATAAAATCAAGACCGTAAAAAGATTCTCAACTTATTTTCTCTTTACTTCATTTTCTCATTAGAAAATATAAAGAGAGGGAAAGAAATTATTCTATTATTTATTCTCGCAAAAGCTTAAATTTAAATAAGAGAGAGCATCCTAGACCAAAATAAAAATTTCACATATTTTATAAATCTAATATAACCAAATTAAGCAAATAAAGTTCAATTTGAAGGAAACAACTTGATCATAAATTGAGCAAATTATTGCAACTATGGAAGTTTTAGTTTTTGCTCAAAATCAATAAGCGAATAAAACCGAAAATAGTCTAAAGTTTTGCTTATTGGCTAACATTATTGCAAAAAAAAATCATCTTTAATGTTGGAGAAATTGTTTAACCCAAAAGTTAACTCGCAGAGGGGCCAAAAGACGGGCCCAAATTGAAGAGAATTTACATATGGAGAAATTGAATCATATCACGTTAGAGAAGTAACTAAATCCAAAAAATTAAATAGATAGTAGTATTTAACACAGGTCTTAACATTTAAAATAAGTATAAAACACATTGGTCTCACACTCTAATACCGTTTCTTCAAGATACTTCATTTCCACATCTAATTTAGGGGTTTGGTGACACAGGTCCACAAACCTTTATATATGAAGTACTAGGAACCGCCGGATTCTGATACCCGCTAACAAAACCCGGTGTCTTCAAATAACACAACCCTGTTCCATCAGACAACGAAGTGGATGCAGCACAAGAACTAGAAACCAAACAATTCAATCTACAAGCTGATATCCCTGAAAAGAAAACCTGAGAACTTAACTCAGGCTGAAACGTCAAGAACTTGGTGTGCTGCAATTCTAGCATCGTAGCATTCCTCCGACAACTCTCGATCTCCATTTTTCTCTTGCATCCTTTCCTACTATCATTTCCATCAATCATTTCAAAATGTTGACTTGGACATTTACATACCGGATCCGAACTTGAATCATTATAACCGCAAATACCCATATTCCCACAATAACCATAGACCTGACATTGGTCAGGAATAGCTGCCCACCTTTTGGTCACAGTCCCAGTACCTCTAGCAGAACTATAGATCCTCAAATTACCATCACTATCTAATCTCAAGAACCTCAATACATCACTACCCTCAGCATAATCACTACTATAAGCAATAACAGCAGCACTAGATAATGTCTCATCAAATATTGACAAAATTCCATTTGGCTGCAAACTTAAAATTGGTGAAGTCAAATTTGATTTGAAGCCTTCATTATAATAAACAACGCTATCACTCCACCTCAAAGTTAAATTCCCTAGTCTAAGGAGAGTAAATGAATAATACCCAGATCGCAAAATCTTTCCATAAGTGAAATTCTGTGAAGGAAGGATGGCATCGGTGGGATTATCAAACGAGGACCAAGCGGAAACGCTATCGTTTTTGAGGAGTTTGAAGTTGCCAGAGTCATCAAGACAAGCGGAGGAGACATTAAGACTTCCGGTTGAAGAGTCCCAGATGATGGCACCGGTGCCATTGACGAGGCGGAGAGTGCCGGAGGGGTGAAGCTGAAAGGACCCAGATGAGTCAACGGCGGTTTTTCCGGCGGTCCAGACGGGAACTCCGCCGGAATAAGTGATGGCGGGAATGTAAGAAGTTGGTGTTTTTTTAACGAATGTGAGAGAAAATGTGCTGTTTGGTGAAGGCCAAGATTGGTTCAAGTAATTTGAAGCGAAAAGAGTGGAGCCTAAGCTTATGTTTGCAAATGAAAAGCTAAAATGAAAGCTTAGTGAGAATAGTAGTGTTATAGCTAAAGCTGAAAATGTGAGTGTCATTTTTGGTCTGTGTAGTGTTTATAGTTTAATGTCTGGGACATTTAATCAGGAGATTGATTTGATTGAGTTATGTGTTTTTGGTTTGTGCTTGGTTTTATACACGAAAAGGAAGAAAGAAGATTTGAAAATGAAATTTTAATTAAATTTCAACTTTCAAGCTGCTGGTCGTTTACGGAATGGCAGCCGTCATATTTTGATTTCGTCTCTGTTATTTCATTTGAGCAATGAATGAGTAAACGTTTGGTTCTCTGAGTTTTAGAGTAATCACTAATGAAATCAATTTATAAATGTATAATAATTTTCATGTGCGGATGTTTAAATTTTGTAAAATATGGATTTCAATTAGATAGGGTCTCACATTTTACAAAATGTAAATGCTCTACATACTACAGATATATAGATTCATGAGAGTAGCTGCCGTATATTTATTTATTTATTTTTGTCATGCTTTTTACCTATAGTCCAAATTAAACTAGTTCTTTTCTTAGTTTGGTACTTTGGTTGTAAGGAAGATTTGAAATATCAATTTCTTGCTTTTTCTAGAAGAGATCTGACATAAAATTATATTATTTTTTCTAAAAGTAAGAGATTAAGAAGATTAAAACTCTGAATGGTCAATTAAAAAAAATGTTTAAAAATCACTTCATCAAACTTTTGCCATAATTTTCATGTTCATGAGAATATGTTAAATCAAATAAATGTGATCAGACTGATTTGAATCGAATATGGTACAACTAAATTGAAAATTCAATAAAAATTAATGATTTGATTATTATATCTTTCAAAAGTTGAGAAAATTAGAAAATCGCCCATCTGTCTTGGTCAAGGCTCTACCATACTGAAATTGAGCACCAACTTTGAGCAGCCTTTGTTAGTCAAAGACAAGGAAAAAGAAATCAAAATTATAATTAAAAAATCGCGTTAAGGGTGGAGCACATATACGCCTTCTATCACAAATGGCCAAATGAAATTTCTTAAAGAATTAATTTTTCACAATAGAGTCCTCCAAGAAAAAGGATAAGAAAACTACTTTGCAGTCCGTACGAATATATCCTTATAGCATGACAAGAGTTTATTTTTTTCTATTATTTTTTTCTTAATTAGTACTTTCCCTCATGAAGACTAAGGCTCTATTTGGCAAAATTTTTTAAATAAAATTTATTTAAGTAGAGTTTTTATAAATAAAATTTTCATTAAAAAAAATTATTGTTTAGTTGTCAGTGAGAACTTTTATTGAAAATTACAAAATTACTTTAATTGGTAAATTTTAAAATTATGCTATAAAAAAGTGAAATAAGATTATGAAGTACGTAAAGAATATTTTAGACATCTTAATATTTTCAAAAAAAAATTTCAACCCCATTCTCAAAAGTCTAAAATTTAAGCTTTTGCCACTATGAGGAAAAATAACTTACTTTCTTGGTAAAAACTCTACTAAAAGAATAACTAAAAACAGTAAAAATTTTGAAAAACCTTATATGTTGGATTAAATAAGCACTTATGACCATTAGATAAATGATACCAAATAGGCACTAATGCTTGGATCCTAAGGTTTGTTTGGTGTAGTTTTTTAGATAGAATTTATTCAAATAAAGCTTTATAAGTGGAACCCTTAAAAATAGAGTTTTATTTTTTTAAAAAAAAAAGTTGTTTGATTGTAAATAAGAGTTTTTATTAAAAATTTTAAATTACTTTACTAACAAGTTTTTTAAATTTTGATATTAAAGGATCGGAATGAAATAATAATATCAAATATATACTAAACATTTTCGACAATTGAAAAGCTCTAACCCTAAAAAAAATTCAAAATTTAAACTTTTATTAGTAAGATAAAATAACTTATTTAAAACCCCTAAGCTTTATGTAAAATAAAACAAAAAATAAAGAATTAAATATGGTAAAAAAGCATGGGCTAGCCCAACCGATTTAAGTCCATCATTTTACATGAGGGCCTGAACATACGAAAAGTCTCAAGTGTGTGAGAGGACTTGGACAAGGGCTTAAAGAAAAATCTCAGGCCAACTCTACCCTCTATATATTTCTAAATAATTGCTTTTAAATTAATAAATTAAAATAATAAATCAATTTCTAATCATTTTAGATTCCCTATCAAATTTAATTATTCAAAGGTAAATTAATTTAAGACCTTCAAGCTTTAGGTACCCTTAATTGTTTGTTTTAATAGGAGGTAGCAGATGCAAGAATTAGAATTCAATACTAAAAAGTTAAAAAAATGTAAGCTTTTATTTTTTTATTTATTATTTTATTTTAAAAAAATTATTTTTTTAATTTATTATTGGTTATAATAATTTATTTATTATTACCCAATTACAATTTAAAACAAATAAAAAAATTATCTTAAAAAAACTGTTGAAGTCCAAGCATACAATGATCTAGCCCAGGCGCAGCCCTCCAATCTTGGATGGATTGTTAGAGGGCTTGGGCTTTTTTCTACTAACATGGGTTTAGGCTGCGCTTAGAAAATCCCAATTCGACCCGTCAATTTATCATCCCTTCTTACAGTTATTAAATAAAAAGTACCAAACAAACACTAAACATAACCACAGCATTTGAGTTTAAATAATATAACTTAATTACCATACAAGTCCGTTATTAATATCCATCATGAATAGATGAAATAATAATTCATAAAAAAATAATAATAAATATTAATAATAAGTAACAACTCCAGATAGTTGGGACCTAAAACTAAAAAAATATAATTCGGATCTCACACATAACTGAAATTTTTTTCACAAATTGAAAATGCCCTACTGCTTACCAATTCTAATAAACTGGACATATAGTTGAAACTTTGAAAGCGTAAATTTTCCAATGCTATGCTGGCTATGGCCTTTATCCCATTTCCAAGTGGGGAACAAAATCTGCTTTTCCGTGATTCAATCTTGTCGATTGATTAACTCACATATTTTAATCGAACGCTACTCGGAACATAAAAAATTGACTTCTCGATGTAACTACTTAGCAGAGTCCCCCATAATTGCGTATAATACCATGAGGCTCCAGAGGCCTAATACTGACAGTAGTCAGTGTCTCTGGCACTGAATGTCTTGAAGAGCTAGCCTGAGTAGACCCCACGATATTCTCGCAAGTTTCAATCAGGCAACGCCTACATTTCGGGCATGAAGAATGTGATCTGAGCCACTTATCGATGCAACGAACGTGAAATCCGTGGTTGCAGATGGGCAGCATCCGCACACGCTCACCAGGCAAAAAATTTGAGAGGCAAATAACACATTCTGTTTCCAAGCCTGGAAGCCTCAACTCTGTTGAGTAATTTACAACAGGAAAATTCCTGAGAGCCTTTTTCTTGATTCCTGAGGACTTGCCTGACGTGGTCAAGGAATTTTCATTTGACTCAGAATCTAAAAATCTTGAGCACCTTATGAATACGCACTTCAAAAGGAAATGAAACCCAAGTGAGCAAATTAAGGAGCATATGAGGAATGAGAGGACTACCACAACATTTGAGTGCAAGCAACTTTTGGCTGGGTAAGGAGAGGGAGCAGCTGTGATTGGTTCTTGGTTATGGGGATTTTGTATTAGCAACTTTCTGGACTGAAATTTTCCAAGAAAATCTGGTAAGTGTTTAGTGGATAAGAAAGAGCTTGTTGGCATGATTACAGACTTGACAAGATTACAGACTTGACAAATCTAAACTCTGTGAGGTGGCACAGCACTAGAGCAGATAAGGGATTTATATATAAGAACACTTGGAGGGTTAAATTCCTTTGTCCATGATATGATTGATCTTCTAATGATATGGGTAAGCTGGCCGTAAATACTTTTATAGCTGTCTTATTCTTCTTTTTGCTGGGTAGATGATAAGATCTATGGGACAGTCAATTTAAAGCTTGTGCTGTCACTTTCAACAAATTAAATGGAGTTGGTATTTGATTATAGTCCTATATTTTTTTGTCCACGTAAGCACCTTATAATATTTTAAAATGTGGCCTAGCTTCCACCAAAATTTTGTCGTTTCTAATCAAAGTGACACGTTCCTAAAGACATTATTTCTGGGAGATAGAGTAGTGGTTAAAACTATTCTTGATAAATGATAAAGCAACTTTTTATCCCCCCTTTCTATATTTATAACTTGAGGAAAGTTTAATCAAATTATAATCAGCTGATTGCTTCATAGATTATTCAGTCATATATCATACGGGAGAGAGTTACATATAAGGGTGGCTTTCTCAACAAGTGAACGAACGAGTTGAAGTAGAATCAAATGCTTCAATGATTGGATTTGGCGTACTTCACCTCCTGTGCAAAAAGGCTATCATTGAGCCATTCAGGCATTTGAAGATGAGCCACGCGTAGACATAGAGAGAAAGAGACGGATCCCTTCTTACCATAGGGTGATGTCGTAACATAAGCGCAGCTTCTTGTCTTCTCATTATTAGTCAAATTTCATAATTTTTTCAAGTTGTTAAGAAGACGATGCCTGTCTACTCTATAGATTTTCATTTTGGTTTGGTTGAGATTGTTGATCCGCCTTTTAAGAAGAGAAGGAAGTTTGGTGCCATATTGGGATTCTACGGAGAGGTGGCAAAATTTTCAATTTTGTTCAATTTGGACGAAGATATTCTCTGACCACATCAAAAGAAGAGATCCAACTATATGTGATCAAATTGAAAAAAATTGGGGACCGCTTAACATAAAATCAAGTTTTGTAAACCATCCAAATAATAATTAAAAATCGCCTCAAGACTGGAGTACACATGGCCCTTCTATACAGAAGACCAAATGGTATTTTGTAGCACTCCTCCAAGAAAAAGCTCGGAAGACTAATATTTAGGCTGTAAGACTAAGAATATGGCAATATGGCTTGTTAATAATTTTACATTTTTTCCCCATAATATTTATCCCTTGGAGGATTGGAATTCAAATGATGGACTCATGAGGATTCTACGCCAAAAATTTTAGTCCTAAGGAATGCATTGGAAATATGACCATTTACAATAAGTTTTGCAACCTCCGTTACAAAATGAATTGACTGAATGATCGACTCTAAAGCATTATTTCAAATGCAATTTCCATGTGTGTGAAGGCTTTTTCCAAGAAAAAACAGCAAACTGCCTCACTCGGCTGAGATCAGCTGCAGTCCCACAAATCTCGAACAGCCCAAGCTCAACAATCATGAGAACAGATTCCTTTTCCGTGCCACGCCACGAGAATGAAATTGAGTTCCCAAGGTCATTGCTTAGCTCATTCCCTCATAATTGCATATGATACCTTCAGGTTCCAGAGGCCTAATACTGTCGACAGTTTCTGGCACTACCACTGAATGTTCTGAAGAGCTAGTCTGACTAAACCCTACACTTTCCTCGCATGTTTCATTCAGGCAATGCCTACATTTCGGGCAAGAAGAATGTGATCTCAGCCACTTATCGATGCAATGAACGTGAAATCCATGGTTGCATTTCGGCAGCACCCGCAGACTCTCACCTGGCGCAAACTCTGAGAGACATATAACACATTCTGTGTCCGAGCCTGGAAACTTCAACTCTGTTGAGTAATTCACCACAGGAAAATCCCGAAGTGATTCTTGCTGAATTCCCGAAGACTTGCCTAACGGGGTCGAGGAGTTTGCATTAGATTCAGAGTCTAACAGTCTTGAGCACCTTAAGAATACGCACCTGATGAGAAAATGAAACCCGAGTGAGCAAACTACGGCGCTTATGAGGATTGAGAAGAACATCACAACATTGAAGTGCAAGCATCCTTTAGCAGGGTAAGGAGGAGCAGCAGCTGTGATTGGTTGTTGGTTATAAGGATGTTGTAGTAGTAATTTTCTGGAGTGAAATTTTCCGATAAAATCATGGGACGGTTGGGTGGATGAGATAGAGCTTGCTGGCATGATTAGAAAATTTATTAAGTTTGATCTTGAGGTGGCGGAGCAGATATGAGGGTAGTATATATAAGAAAGTTTGGAAGGTTAAATTTCTTTTTCAATAATATAATTGATCTACTAATCATTTATGTAAGCTGATTGTTAATACTTTACAGCTGTCTTAAGTACCCTGCTTTTTTTATTTTTTTATTTTTGGCTGGGAAGAAGATAAGATCCAAGAGTGGGACAGCCATTTGATTTGAAGCTTGCTCAATCACTTTTAAAACAATAAAACAAAGATTCAAGCAATGCTTTAATTTATTGAGTTTGGTGGAACTGTTTTGTGTTAGAATACGATTATAATAATAAATATTAAATTTAATTTATCATTATGAATTGACGGTCATTATTAATATTTTACTGTAAAATAATTCTGCTATATCCGCTACTTAATTTATAAAAATGAAAGCACTCACAAGATAGAGAAAAATTTCAAAAAATGAACTAATTATTTTATTGACGGAAGGTATTAAAATAAATTAGAATAACAAAATTTATTTATATTAATACGTATTTTATTCAAGTTCTCATAAATTTATGGTTGAACAAGCGTGATAATATATAAAATATATATAACAGAAATTCTAATAAAAAAGAAAAATAAATTAAACGGTTATGGTTTATGACTCCTAATTATCGTACATCAAGATTGTATTTGATTTTAGTCCATGATTATTATTATTTTTTTTAGTTCAGATTATATATGTAGCATAGCCCCCACTGACCAAAGTTTTGTCGTTTCTAAACAAAGTGACCTATTTCTCAAGATGATGTCTGATTGGAGCTAGCTTGAGTCGTTTTACTATTCTTGATAAATGATGAGACTTGAGAGACTTTTTTCTTTCTCTTTCATATTTTCGTATCAGCTAGTTGCACCTTTACACCAAGTTCAAATTTTGCTTACCAAGTTAGACCCGATAATTTCGTACCAAGTTTTTTTTCTTTTTTATTAGTATAAGCAAAAAAACGAGGGGAATGGAACACTTGTCCAATGGCTTTGATATTATGTCGTCTAACTCAAAAAAGTTTAAGCCGTTGGATCAAAGCCTAACAAATATAATAGCTTTTTCTTGACCTTATACAAAATTTATATTTTAACTTAATATTTTTTTACCGCCAATAATTCATTTTAGTGCTAATTTTTTAACTCATATTAGTTAACTCAATGAATTTTTATGTCTACGCAGTCAAAAATTGATCTCAACTGAATGTTATACGGATAAAATGTGAAAGTATACTCGGCCACCACAAAAGTTAACCAAAATTACAAGTGGGATTATTTTTACTGTGTATATAAAAAATTCTTTGAACAGAATAATATTGTCGACATGTATGTAGTGGGAGATCGAGATGTTTCTTTTCTTCTTATTACAAGTTCGGTTCTTAGGCTTTTGTGATGTCGAGTGAACATAGATGGGCCAAGGTTGGCGGAAGCCTTCAATTCGCATTATTACAAAACTAATTGTTTGGACCCATGTGAATTATGGGGATGGATAAGAACAAGGAGGTGTGTCCTGTGAGGGAGGGCACTAGTTATTAGACGACAATGATGGAAAATGATGATAGGTGCCCAGTTCTGTCTAGAAAAAAGGAAGAAGATTCGACTTTCAGCTTTAGCATAAACGATAGGTCAGTCCTTTATGCCAGTCTTTTTATGGTAAGTTTATTTGATGAGAATGAGAATCGGGTAGAACGAGAGTAGATTGAGAATGAAAATTAATTAAAATGAGAATGAGGATGAGAATAAAATTTTAATGTTTATTTGGTAAAAATAAATAAGAATAAAAATATATTGAAATGTTATTGATGTGTTTATTTGGTAAAATAAATGGAAATGAGAAATGAAAATGAGAATGAGAATTAATTTATTAAAATATCTATAATATGAATAATTAATAAAAATAATTAATTTATTATTATTATTAATAATAATATTATTAACTACATTATTTTAGTTATTATTAATTACTGTTAATATTATTTTTATTAATATTATCATTATTAACATTTATTATTATTATTAAATTTTATTAACTTTATTATTTTAGT
>MKYO02022567.1:331836-346701 GCA_002013955.2 Citrus medica | reverse complement strand
TAAGAGACAATAATAACAACAACAACAATAATAATGATGATATTGTTAATAATGATAAATTAATTATTTTTATTAATTATTATTTTTATCGTTATTTTTATTGTTAATAATGATAAATTAATTATTTTTATTAATTATTATTTTTATCGTTATTTTTATTGTTAATAATGATAATATTAATAAAAATAAAAATAACAATAATTAATAATAACTAAAATAATAAAGTTAATAAAATTTAATAATAATAATAATAATAATTATTATTATTATTAATGACATTTAAAATAATAAATTATTTGTGATTTGAATAAGGGTAATTTAGGAAATATGAAAAAATTAGAAAGATTAAAAATAAAAATATATTTCATTCTCATTCCCACATTTTCATTCCCAATCCCCATGGGAATGTGATTATCATTCTTTATTTCCAAATTGTGTGGGACCCACACATTTTATTCTCATTCTCAAATTGCATTTTACCAAGTAAACATAGGTTTCATTCTCATTCCTCAAACCCACAGGTAAACACACTTAAGATTTTGTTTAGAATTAAAGTAATATAGTTATGATGTTATAGTTGTTATAGAAAAAAATTATAATTATAAAATAAAAATTAATAATACATGGTAAATATAAAATTTAAATAATAATGCTGACAAAATTATTAAAGATATAATAGGTTTTTTATCATACAAATTAAAAATTAGATCAACATAATTTTTAAAATACAACAGTTGGTGTTTACCAAATAGTCTAGTGCTATATCTTTTAAATTACAGCTGTCCAACATCAATCACAAACACACCCTAAATTTGATACTTAAATAAATTAATCTTGTCTTTTAATAAGTGATAATAGAGATCGGTCATAACAATTGGAATGTGGTGATATAGGTTGAATAAATTAAATAGTTGAAATCTTTGTCGTCTCTCTAGCACTGGTTTCGTGTACACACACATTATCGTTCTCTAATAAATATATCTTTATTTTAATAAAATAAAAATGTTACTAATAAAAAAATATAAAATTTAATATATTAATAAATAAAAAATAATTTTTTATGTATTAAAATTTATATTTTTTACATTTTAATATGTATTTTTACTTTAATAAAATAAAAATATTCTTACAATAAAAAAATTATACACGTAAATTATCTAATTAAGAATATTGAGATAATAAAAAATTTTGAGCGAAAATAAAGGGCCTTAATTCAAACATGCGTGAGGAGAATAATGATTGCAAGTATTTAAAAAAAAAGAACAATTAAAGAAAACATATAGAATGAGTCCCCATTACTCGTCTAGACTAGACTAATCTTTAGATTCGACACCTAAGGGTCCGACGCCTGTGTCGGAACATTAGGGCTGTCATTTCAAGATTTAGTTACGGTAAAATCTTTTTGCATGTTTGAATAATAAATAAATGGCTTGATAAGAAAGGACAGACTAGAAAGAACCCATAATTCTCGTCAAACAAGAAAACAACAATTTGTATGAGAAATGATCATTTACATCACTCTTTTAGCTTAAAAAATTGAATTTTTTTTTAAAGGAATGCATTTCATTTAAATTTAATAAAATGTCATAAAAGTATGTTTGGTATGTAAAATTAAATTAAATTGATTATTAATATTAAATTAGATTAGATTTGATAAAATTTAATCGGATTTTAAAATATTGTTTTATATTTGGTAGAGTATTAAATTTGACTATATTAAATTATATTTAAATAAAATTAAATAACATTTAAGTTGACATTTAAATATAAATATGAACTATTCATAAATATTTAATAATAAATAATCATTAAAATTAATTTAAAAGATAATTATAAAAACTAAATATACAGAAAATTAGTTACTTGGTAATCATATTTATAATGAACAAATATAAATTAGATTAGATTAAAATAATTAAATTAATAACTATTTAAATATTTAATTTAATTATTTATTACATATTTTAAATATATTTTATTTTATCAAAAAATTAGCAAATAATATATATAAAAACAATCAATTCTGGGAGTACTGGTTAATTAAATAGATAATTATTTTTAAAATTAATCCTAACTAAATCCATTTGTAAATTGGGAATGCTAATCCATAATTTTAAAACTAAACTCAAATTTAGTCCCCTAATCTAATCCAAAGTGCAACTTCCCAAATATAAGATAAAAAATTAACCCAACCCTACACTTAATCCAACTTCCCAAACATGGCCCAAAAATATAAATGCAAGACCACATCCAACTTAAATACATTATATAGGATAAAATTTAAGATTCAAGCCTAAAATAATGCAACCTCTACCAACAAAACACAAATATATACCTAAACATAAATATATATCTATAGACACTACAAATTTTTAATAATCGAAAGGAAAGAAAAATTCACCCATTAGAACTACTTAAGCACTGGAGTAAATTTATGGGTCTGGCTTAGCTCACATCAATAAATGCAAGTGAAACCCTTCTAATTGATAAAAATTGATGTGTCACATAATACAAAATAAGACAATACATCACAATATTAAAAACAAAACATAAAACAGTTAACAAAAAAAATCATGAGCACTCAACAACAAAATCATTCTCTCTTAAAGGAATCCTCAAAAAGACTCTTGATGAACTCTCATCGCAATCGATCGTTTTCTCATCCCGGGTAGGGGCGGAGTCATTTAAGACTAGAGGATACCATGAACCTTGCAGAATTTTAAAATTTTTTAGAGTTTATAAATAAAAAAATGAAAAGTTCATGTAAAATGTCCATATTGACCCCTATACAATTAATGTATGAAGTTTATACATTAGATAATATCGTAATTTTACTGTTAAGTCCACTAATGATAGAATCAAAATAGTAAGAAACAAATAAGCCAGCACCAATTATTAAATTTGACTATATTAAATTATATTTAAATAAAATTAAATAACATTTAAGTTGACATTTAAATATAAATATGAACTATTCATAAATATTTAATAATAAATAATCATTAAAATTAATTTAAAAGATAATTATAAAAACTAAATATACAGAAAATTAGTTACTTGGTAATCATATTTATAATGAACAAATATAAATTAGATTAGATTAAAATAATTAAATTAATAACTATTTAAATATTTAATTTAATTATTTATTACATATTTTAAATATATTTTATTTTATCAAAAAATTAGCAAATAATATATATAAAAACAATCAATTCTGGGAGTACTGGTTAATTAAATAGATAATTATTTTTAAAATTAATCCTAACTAAATCCATTTGTAAATTGGGAATGCTAATCCATAATTTTAAAACTAAACTCAAATTTAGTCCCCTAATCTAATCCAAAGTGCAACTTCCCAAATATAAGATAAAAAATTAACCCAACCCTACACTTAATCCAACTTCCCAAACATGGCCCAAAAATATAAATGCAAGACCACATCCAACTTAAATACATTATATAGGATAAAATTTAAGATTCAAGCCTAAAATAATGCAACCTCTACCAACAAAACACAAATATATACCTAAACATAAATATATATCTATAGACACTACAAATTTTTAATAATCGAAAGGAAAGAAAAATTCACCCATTAGAACTACTTAAGCACTGGAGTAAATTTATGGGTCTGGCTTAGCTCACATCAATAAATGCAAGTGAAACCCTTCTAATTGATAAAAATTGATGTGTCACATAATACAAAATAAGACAATACATCACAATATTAAAAACAAAACATAAAACAGTTAACAAAAAAAATCATGAGCACTCAACAACAAAATCATTCTCTCTTAAAGGAATCCTCAAAAAGACTCTTGATGAACTCTCATCGCAATCGATCGTTTTCTCATCCCGGGTAGGGGCGGAGTCATTTAAGACTAGAGGATACCATGAACCTTGCAGAATTTTAAAATTTTTTAGAGTTTATAAATAAAAAAATGAAAAGTTCATGTAAAATGTCCATATTGACCCCTATACAATTAATGTATGAAGTTTATACATTAGATAATATCGTAATTTTACTGTTAAGTCCACTAATGATAGAATCAAAATAGTAAGAAACAAATAAGCCAGCACCAAATCACTAATATATAATAACATAGGGAGATTGTCAATTTCCCCCTTACAGTAATCAACATATATCATTTTCCCTCTATGTTGTTTTTCTAATAACCGAAAACACCCCTGATAGCATAAGTTTATAATATTACCATTATTTTTCAACTACTCTTTTATTTATATTTATTATAAATAAAAGAAAAATCACATGAATAGAAACTAAATAAAAAATTAAGCAAAAAATAAGAAATATATATTTTGATATGAGAAAAAAATTAATAAGAAAGTTATTATAAAATGATAAAAAAAATTAATATAAGAAAATTTGAATGAAAAATAAAAATTTATTATAAGATAAATAATAAAATATTTTGCCTATACTTTTACATTTAATTTTAAAATATTACAAAATATTTATTATAAGAAAATGTTCACAAAATAAATAATTACAAGAAAAAAATTTGATTATTAATTTTTTTGCTCATATCAAAACATATATTTCTTGTTTTTAATACTTAATTTTTTTATTTAGTTTATATTCATATAATTTATTTAATTTATAATAAATGTAAATAAATAGTAATTAAAAATAAGGGTAATATTATAAACTTATGATTCAGGGGGTTTTTGGCCATTATAAAAACAGAAGAAAGATAAATGGTATATGTTATTTAATGTAGGAGAAAAAGTGACAATCTCTCTAATAACATAAAATTGAAGTTTAAATTTGGCCCCCTAAAATTTTCCCCTAAGCTCCGCCCCTGATCCCGGGCCATCGAAACCTCAATGCACCAACTACTAGAGCCCCTTAACAAATCCCATATAGGTATATAATCCCGATATGAATACTGATACAATCCTAATGAGGAAATTAAAACAGCACCATCTTCAGCACTGAAAGAACCTCAAGACGGACAGATATACAACATCTAACCACTAAATTCCAACAAATCCAAAAAAAGAAAATGCAAGGAAAATGAATAAAGAGAGAAAGAAAATAGAAAATAAAAGGAAAAAACATAAAATAAATGGCAAAATGAAAAAGTCATTAAATTATTATTTTTTGAATTAGATGGAATTTTGAAACAGTATTTGGAATGCCATCATCTTCATCGCGTAGCATTCTAGAAATCAGGACAAAGATGTGGAGGTTGCAAGTTGTCCAATGTCCCGGGGCTGTGGCATTCCTATTTACAAGTGGCACATAAGGAGTTTCATTCACATATTTATTACACAAGCCCAAGCAATAATAAGAACCAATAGATTGATAGTTATTGATAGTTAAAGTTGGTTAGTATGAATGGTTTGATATCCTTATTTTTTAAAAGATGTCAAGAGTTTAAATTCTGTTTTTATATAAAATTATTATTTTAATCAATACTTTATCTTTTACAAAATTATTCGGTGCGAATAAAGTTAATCTAAATTATAATATAAATTTAAAAATATCTCCTACAATTAAAATTCAGTAAAAATCACCCATGATTTAAAATAATAAAAAAAGAACTAATAGATTGATTAGCCCACACCTTTCAATCGGTTCCCAATATCATGACTTAGCTCTTTCTTTTATTCTCGATCATTACTAAAACTTCCTTTAGGTAATGGTGTCCCAATATTTCTGACAACAGTTTTCTGGCCCTGGCGCTGATGGTCCTGAAGAGCTGGCCTGGTATACCCCACAATTTTCTCACAAGTTCCAATCAGGCAGTGGCAACACTTCGAGCACAAAGATGTGATCTCAGCCACTTATCGTTGTTATGGATGCAGCAAATATTAAATCCAAGGTTGCATTTGGGCTGTAGCTGCACACGTCACCAGGGGCAATTCGGAAAAATACAGTGGATGAGAAACAGCAAGCCGTTTGATAAAATTGAAATGCCTCACTGGCACTGCTTTGGCATAATGTTGTACAAGTATAGGCTGTGAAAAAAAAGGGTGTACAAGAATAGTTATAGTTCTTTTTTTTACGCAATAATATCTTAAAAATTACGATACTTTAATTTCAAACAGAATTTAAGTCTTTGACATATATAAGATTATAACTTTTCATGACGTGCCCAATTTTTCATTAGACGACTCATGCACATGAAACAGAATTTTTAAACATAGTTTTCCGATCTTAAAAAACTAGAGACAATAAACTATAAAAGGACCTTTGTTTCACTACAACTCCTTGAGTATTCTCTATTTTAATGAATTTCGAAATAGACATACTAAGATAACAAAACTGTTGATTTCTGCACCAGGTATGAGTCTAATCTATAAATTTTATACAATAATATTTATATAAGTCCTTTCCAAATCTGAAAATTATTTAGCTTTTCGATATATAGAACATTAGTTAAGAATTTCGATTTGTTAGCCCTGGAGCTGTTTCACAGGTCTATAATGTTTGAATTATTATTATTTTTAATTTCGGAACGCCAAGAAATTTTATGTGTGATGCCTCTAAATTCCTACAGCAACTCTATAAAATTTAGAATCAATACAATTAATATATTAAGAGAAAAAAAAACTCATGTAGTATAAAGTGGTTTATACTGAAACTGGAATTAGAATATTTAGATTTGGAATGATTTATTCTTATGCTTGAATTGTACTCGTGATTTATATGTATTGGCTTCCGAATGACAATATCATTTTCATTGTTATGTAATTCCCTATGTACATAAGATTATGTCTTGGAAGCTACAAATGGGCTCTATTTATTCTTATGCCTAAAAATCTTCCCTATGTTTTACTTTATGTTTTGACTGCTTTATGTAAATTAATTAATTAATTATTTGATTAAATTGACATGTCTATAAAATTAGATCTTATAAATAATATTAGAGCAGACTCACTAAGACTAACTGTGAGATTCTTGGGAATTTGCATGAATATGATGAAACTACTCTTGGAAGGTGAGGATGAGTGCTTTCATAAAGTCAATTGATGAAATGGCCTGGCATTCTATTTTAACTGCATGGACACGCCCTACAATTAATGAAAACACGGACTACAGAAGAAATCACCACGACTCGGTATAATTTCAAAGCTCTCAATGCCATTTGCAACGGTATTGATCAAAACCAGTTCTGGTTCATCTCAAAATTTGGCTCTGCAAAAGATGCTTCGGAAATTCTTTAAACTACTTATGCAGATACTGAATTGGTGTAACGTTCGAAACTCAATTTCTTACTACTAAGTTTGAAGATTTGAGAATGCATGAGTACGAGACAATTTCTGAGTTTAATGCTAGCCTTTGTGATATTTCTAATGAAGCTTTCGCTTTAGAAGAAACATTTTCTACTGAGCTTATTAGAAAGATTTTGAGATCTTTACCTGACAGGTCTCTTATTAAAGCCACAGGCAAAGATACTGACACATTCGCACATGACGGTGTAATTAACTCTCTTATACATCTCATCTGAAAAAAAGGAGAAGAGCATTGCTTTGGAAGCTGAAGTAAAGAAGAAGAATGTTGCTGATTCAGATGATGATGATGTTAACGTTGGTGAATCCCTCCCTTTGTCATCTATGAAGTTCAACAAGTTCTTGAAAACTATGGGCCAAAAAAGAAGAAATGACCACGAAGGGCTCCAAAACACACAAAAAGGTAAACCTTTTAATAAATTTTTTGAGACTAACAAGTAGTTTGTAATTCAATGTAGAGAGTGTCAAGGTTATGGACATGTTCAAGTAGAATGTGCAAACACTCTTGAAAAGCAGAAAATGATACGCAACATTAGATAGAAAATTGTAGACGCTTGGGTATATAGGTATATGTATGCATATGTATGTGTGTGTTTGTGTGTGTGTGTGTTTGGCATTTCTTCAACATTATGGGTGTCATTTCTAGATTTAATTCAGATAAAATCTCTTTATTTTATTCAAATTTCATTGAAGACTAATTTTAGTGATTTCTAATAGGAGATCTGTTTGATACTTCAAATTTTATTATTAGTCCAAAGAACATGCAAATCATAGATATAAATAACACCTTTTCGCTGATGACTATTATATTTTCGGTAATCGAATTGTAAATAATTCTCGCTGTGCACATTTACAAATTTTAAAATTCAAGTTTCGCTTTATACACTTCGTATTGAGTTAAACAATGATGAATAGTGATAAATTATAGCTATATGGTATTAATTGTATAAAGTGCGCACAAAACAAAAAGGAAAATGATGTTCTCACAAAGTTGAGCACAAAGCTTTGCACAAAACGGGGAGTTTTGTGCAAAGTATGAAATATCTCTTCTGACTTATGAGGCATGGGACACCTCACACACGCAACAAACGCACCCAGTAGTCACCTTCACGCGCCTGACTCTTTCCTTTCTCCCTCATCACAACTCTTTTTCTCTCATCTCCAAGCTGCCAGCCGTTGCAACAAGCTCAACCGCAGTAGTCCCTTTTCTCACAACATAATCGCAGTAGTGTTTTGAAGTATTTGACGACTCTTTCTCTCACATCTGTGATTCAACTCTTTAGAAGTGATTTCACAAAATAGCTTTGTATTTTTTTTCTTTTTTTTGGATTGTATTACTTGGTGCTGTGAACGAAATTAATTTGTTTACTAAGTTGTGTGCTTTTGCTTAATCTTTTCTGCCCACTTAGATTTAATTTGTTGAATTTGTAATTAATCCTATAAGTATCTTGCTAAGAATTGCAACACAAAGAAGTAAATTAAAAACAAACACGAGAAGAGGAAGAAAAATAATTAATTAAACAACATAGTTGCTTTAAACACTACAAAAATTACAAACAAAAAATCTTCACTTTAACTAACAAGCATGGCAATTTTCATCAAAGTTACAAACTCTAAATTTTTTTTTTATGGCAATGGTGGGCAATAAATTTGATAAACAAACTAGAACAATTTGACCAATATACACAAAGATCTAAGCTCAAGAGGCTGCAAAGTTGATGGAAGAGACAGATGGTAAAGTTGAGAACAAAAGCCGAGAACAACAACAACAAAGGCTCAGTGATGACATTATTGCTAGATTCAAGCTTTTGGAAGTTGGAGTGAAGCTTGATCGCCTTAAATGACTTCTTCATAACCCACCTTCAAAACTCAACTGATGTTAACAGATCGATTCATTGGATGAGAGTACAGTTGTGTATGTGAGGGTATGAGAGCAAAGAGACTTGTTGTTGTACTGTTGGGAAATGAGGCAACTGCGTGGAGACGGGAGAAAACGGCTGCTACGGTGGAACTTATGCAGCGGCTGGCAGCTTGAAGACGAGAGAGAGTTGCGATGAGGAAGAAAGGAAAAGCAGTGTAATGAGAGAGAAATGAAAGAGTCAGACGCTTGAACTTTGGGCGCGCCTGTTGCGTATGTGAGGTGCTCTTTGCACCAATAGAGACATTTTATACTTTGCACAAAACGCACCGTTTTGTGCAAAGTTTTGTGCTCTTCTTTGTGTGAATATCGGCGTTGAAACAAAAAACAAAAGAAAACCCCTAATAAATGAGTTTAAAAATATATAATTGGCATGATAAGGAAGGACAGGTTACAAAGCAATAAGGAGCTTATCCAACAAAGATTACTCTTAAGGGTTTAAAAATATATGATTGGCATCTAAGTGACCATTAACAACAATTTTTTGTTTTTTTTGTTTTTAACTTTTGTAAAAACGTTGTTAAGTTAGATGAATGATCAATTAATTCAGAAACAACATTTGAAATGCCAAGTGGAAATCGCAAATTGTCCAATGCTATGGGGCTGTGGCTTTTCCAATTTCAAAGTGGCTCAAGGTACTATTTCCGAGGAAAAGCTGCAGATTGCCTCTCATCACCATGAGGAGCCTCATCCCAATTTCTTGCCCAGCCCAAGAGAACCAATTGCTGTTCCATCTTCAGTCTTGTTAACTGATTAGCCCACACTTCTGAATTGAATTCCCAATGTAATTATTACTTAGCTGAGTCCTCCATAATTGCGTATAATTCCTTCAGGTTCCAATGGCATAATACTGCTTACAGTTTCCGGCACTGGCACTGAAGATCCTGAAGAGCTAGCCTGGCTACACCCCATGATTTTCTCGCAAGTTTCAATCAGGCAGTGCCTACATTTCGGGCACGAAGAGTGTAATCTGAGCCACTTATCGATGCAACGAACGTGAAATCCATGGTTGCATTTGGGCAGGAGCCGCACAAGTTCACCAGATGCAAATTCTGACAGGCATATAACACATTCCGCGTCCAAGCCTGGAATCTTCAATTCTGCTGAGTATTTTACTACAGGGAAAGTCTTGATTGCATTTTTCTTGATTCCTGATGACTTGACAGATGGGGTCGATGAATTTGCATAAGATTCAGTGGCTGCCAATCTTGAGCACTTTGTTAATATATACCTGATGAGAAAATTTAAACCAAGTGAGCAAATTAAGGCACATAAGAGGACTGAGAGTACCAGTAAAACACTTGAATCCAGGTTCTTATTGATAGCATCCGAAGGAGCAGCGGCTGCGATTGGTTCTTGGGTAAGGGGATTTTGTGGTAGTAATTTTCGTAAGTGAAACTTTCCAATAAAATCTTGGGGGAGTTTGGGTGATGAGAAAGAATTTCTTGACATATTAAGAATGACTTTTGTTTGCACTTCTTGCAGATGTTCAGCATACACAGAATACGTATACATATATAAGAAAAAGTTAAAAGGCTTGAACTTGTATTATAATATATCATCGTTGTTTAATTGAGATAAATACATAATATATCATCATTGTTCAATTGATATAAATACTAATTTATATTCAATTTAGAGCTTCTATATTAAGCTCGCTTTTATTTTGGATACAACAATATATATGTTCATATTATTTTATCAACGATGAGGATTCTCCACTGAGCCTTTGATATACATATAGATGAGAATGCTTTCTAATCGAAGTGGTCCTGTTACCCACTTGCTATGCTAAAACTGTGGCCGTTGCTTTCTATGAATCAACATCAATATCTTCAAATTTTATTACTCTTATCCACTAGCCAAGCAAGAATAAGAAGCTTCCCTATCTGAACAGACATTGAAATCCACATTTATCATTTGTAATGTGAAGAATGAACTTATAGAAACCTGTGAATCAGACTCAATTATTCAAGGTTTGTTGATCAGTAAAATGTACTCAGCACATAGGAACTGATTAAGATTAGTTGCTGTAGGAAATTGCAATGCTTAGCACATACGGTTAAAAAAACATGCTTGATCATCTAGGACTTTTCTTTTAGTAATTTTTCCTTTTTACTTGCTATCAGTTACATTTCTATAACTGCTCAGTAGAAAGCTCGGAATCAAGATAAAATCATGCATGGTCTGATATATCTTTGTTAAATATTTAGCATGCCATACCAATTCCAACAGGCTCCATGTATACCAATCTTTTGCATTTTGAAAGTCCTTTTTTCTTTTTTCTTTTTAACTTTTACCTCTCAGAATTTGAACTCAACTGATCAACTAAATAAAACTGGTGAAACCCAGTCAATCAAGTCCCTTGGGACTGAAAATCTTGTGAATTTTCAGTCGAACCTTTCTGTCACAGAATCTGAGTATAGAAAAAGTTCTGGTTCTATTGGATTTGCTCTTTGTTTTCTTGTGCAATGAAATCAGGCAGTGATCTTGTTCGCTATGCAAGCAGCTAGTATACTTTTGCCGCAATCTAAAAGATTATAAAATTAATTTTAGCCTCTTCTTGTGGCTCAGAATTAAAGCAATAATATCTCATGGATCTTCAAAGTAATATCTAATATATAAATCCATAAATGGAAAGGTTAATGATTTGATCCCAATCTATCTTTGAACAACCATATAAATTATAATGGCTTCAATTCAAAAGCATTTCTACACCAATGATAATTAAAGACTATAGTAAACCTTTGCTTATTCTCTAATAATATAAATTAATGAACAACAAATTTTCTCTAGAAAACAAGTGGGGACTCAATGCTTCATTCTCTTTACTTGTTTAAAGCTTTCATTATAATAGTGAACTACATAGATTTGGCTAAACTTAAGGCTAAATAAGAGAACATTTATTTATTTGTTATTTTTTGTTAGAAGCATCACTAGTTAGATCCATATCTTGCTTATGGGCTGGACTTCACTAAGTTGTTATCCCTTGTGCTCTCCAACGCACACACACGGATATATCATATATATGTAGTCGCTTTGCTCATATTAAACAAATGTGATATTGCACATTCAATTCAACTTAATCACATACATTTTAGGTTAATTAGTTATGATCTTGGCCTTGTCGTTCAAAAGAAAATGGTGTGTCTAGCATTATCTGTAGATGAGAAATTTAGTGATATGTTGATATTGTCATATAGTTTCAAAAGCATTAATTAGTTTCCCAGGATTAAATTAATGTTGGGCTGCTTTTAGTAATTGATTGAAACAGATAGGATCGTTCAGGACTTGAGTTCATAGCATTCCCCAAGCGACGGACACGTGGAAGCATTATGAGACCCTTTAAGGATGAAAATAAGATGCTTGACGATAGATGACGCCTTAAGATGAAGAACACCGACAAATAAAATGGCCAAGTAAATAAATATGTTCATGACATAATTAGGAGCTAGGAGCACATTTTAGGTAGGATTTACTTCTCATATTGAATTAGGAATTTTGATGAGTGAGAGTATGGAGTGGGAGTGGGAGTGGGAGTGAGAGTGGAAATAAGTTGTTTACTTACACTGAAATGAGAATGTAGAATAGAAATTAGAATTTCATTTATGTGTTTACATTATTTTAGGTTGGTAGTAAATTATTTCAGATTATAGTTTTACTCTTATTTAAAGAATTATAATTTTTAATTACGAAGTGAATAAAAAATATTTGTAAAATAAACTATTTATTTTATTATTAATTTTAATTACATAAATTAATAATAATTAATAATATTCTTAGTTATGTAAATCATAATTTTTTATTGATTTTAATTTAATTATGTAAATTAATATTATTGATAAGAGAAACGCATGAAACATCATTATTAATAAGATATACAAAATTAATATTTTTTAGAATAAATTATTTATTATTATTAATTATATAGTAACATTAAATAGATATATAGTAATATTATTAAGGAAAAATATCCACCGTCCACCTGTTTTTTACACTTTTTTTAAAAAATACACAATTCCCTCATTTTTTGTTGGAATCCATCTAAAGTTACATTTTGTTTCACTTTTTCACTTCTGTTTGGAATCCGTTAAGAAAACTAACGGAAACTTAAAAAAATTATCATTTTACCCCCAAAACGAAAATTATAATTTCACCCTAAAAATGTAAAAAAATAATCAGATTTAATGATGAATATCATTATTGGTACATTAATGAAGTACAAAAAAATCTTAACTACTAGAGATTATAACTCAATGAATAATAAAACTCTACTTACCTTAAATTTAATTGATGGTTTACGAGATTGAGCTATTTTTAATACTACTGTTATAATTTAGCATTTTAATTACAGACATATTTAAAAAAAACCTGCATTTAATGGTTGTGGAATTAATTTCTTTATTGACCGATGGGGAAAATAATTAGATTTAATCTGATTATTTTTGGTAATTTTTAAGGTGAAATTGTAATTTTCGTTTTGAGGGGTAAAATGGTCATTTTCTTAACTTTCCATTAGTTTTCTTAACGAATTCTAAACGGAAGTGGAAAAGTGAAACAAAATGTAACTTTAGGTAGATTCCAGCCAAAAAATGAAGGAATTGTATATTTTTTAAAAAGGTGTAAAAAACAGGTGGACAGTTGATATTTTCCCTATTATTAATTCTCCATGAATATAATAATATCATTTAAAAATAATTTTAAATTAGATTAAATAAGTTATAATTTTTAACTAAACATAATAATATTAGATTTAAGGAAAATTATCAACCATATACTCTTAAATGACATCCGTATCAAAAGTGTTACAACATTTTTCAAGTGTATCACTCGTATGTCATAAGTTGACAAAACACTTCTGCCACCCACCAATCCGTTAACTTCTGTTAGAAAGTTAACATAATTGTGATAAATTGACTATTTCGCTCTTGAAATTCAAAATGAGATAAAAAGATAAATTTACCCCAAAAATAAACATAAATTTTCAATACACAATTTTTTTTTAATTTTGTTATTAACAATATATTTTGTAATTAAAAAATATGAATTATTAATTATACATATTATTAACAATTATCTGTAAAAAAATATTCATATTATACCATAAAAAATTATTAACAATATATTATTTACAATTATACATATTATACCATAAAAAATTCTAGTTGGAGCTTGGAGGAGTAAATTTTAAAAAATTTAGGTTTAATTTGGAAGAGTAAATTTAGTTGTAAAATAGCTTTTTTTTAGCAATTATTAACAATTATCTGATAAATGGGATGACATGTCATTTTTATCAATATATATCATATGACATGTCCTTTTTTATTAGGTAAATGGGATGACATGTGTTGTGCAAATTTTAATGAACTCGCAAGCGCACGAATCTATTATAATATAGACTAATGGTGACGAGTGTCGATCCCACGAGGAGGTGGATTTTAATTGTGGATAGAATTAATTTTGTAAATGGATGGTTGGATTTGTAGTGGAAGTGATCCAAATTATCCTAAAAATTGGAATTGAAATGGCGAGAAGAAATTAAAGTATAAATCTATTAATTTGACGTACTTGGGTATCTGGATCCGTATCAACATGCATCATGGGCTAAATATTCCTTATTAATACCAATTAAATCATGAGGGGGGAATCCACACCTCATGAACCACGCTCTAATCAATATGGTG